>JABASP010000062.1:0-94652 GCA_019776565.1 Sminthurinus signatus | reverse complement strand
TAACCAAATTTCTTTCCGCTCTAACACACAAAATTACAGTATGAATAAAAAAAACCGCATGTGATTTGGTTTAGCCGTTTGGCTGGAACCGTGAAAAGGACAGACGGACGGACGGACGGACAGACAGACAACATGATAGAATAAGGGGAGCTCGCTTCGCTCGCTCCCTAATACATTATACGCTGACTGACGTGAAATTAGATATCATTCTCCGGGGAAATTGAGAAGCTGCTAACTTGGAAAACAAAGAGACAATAGGTAATTGCTTTAAAACTATGTGTGTATAACAGTGCACAGCGCACAGTGCACAGTGTACCCTTTACACTTTACACGTGCATCAGGTACAATCTCTTGTGCACATGTTGCTTTGTTCTTTCCTCTTTGATGTTTATGCATTATGTATCATGTATAATGTAAGAGGATAACATAAATATGAGACGACCATCTGATGTATCAAAATGGCAAAATGGTGAAACACACCAAAAAGCAGAAAGCACCAGAAAGTCACTCACTAAAGAATTCCCTTAGATTTATTTACAATTTACCATATTTTACTTCAAGTCTCTTAGTCTCTTGTAGCATAACACAAAACTTACATGCGAAACATTTCATTTCACAACAGATGCAACTTTTCCTAATACGCTGGTAATCCTATTTCTTGCTTTGTCAAAGATAGAGACAGAGACAGAGTTGACAGTATAATGAGAAAACAAATGAAAGCTTGTTTTCTTAATATTTTATCCCTTTGTTTTATTTCCTGAATAAAGAATAGTCAAGAACTTTAATACAAAAATAAAATACAAAAATACTGAATACTGAAGCCTTGTATACGTAGACAACAATGAAATTAAAGGTACAAAAGACAAGATAAGTATTTTTCTCTGCATAGATAAAATACCTAGTTTCTCATAATAACTGTTTACAGTGTACATTGAAACCTAGAAAAGCTTATATTTTTATGAGTGTCAACTGTCAACTCTTCTCAAAATCATTTATTACCTAATACCTAATTTCTTGTCCGGTTGGCTTCTTTTTGGAGCTGTGTTTGCTCCTATTTATCTATTTATCTGTTTTGTTCCGGTTTGCCCTTCAATTTGACAGTACCCATAACAACGTCAATGACAATGACAATGACAGTCACAACATCATCAATAATTTAACCTCATCAGCCCTCCCTTCTTTTCCACCTTCTTGTTATTAAATCAAACTCCTGACTGTGGTATCGTGGATGATCATTGATCGGGGTTCATGAATGGACATGTATAAAACATCCACAAAGTTACACTACAAAACTTTTACTGACATTTATTAGAGGAGCACGTCAACCTACATACTACATACATAAGTAGTAGTAGAACGGAAAAGGTGTAATCTATTCTGCCAAGGACATCTAATGTATACCTATAAATTATTGACACTGTTGTTGGTATCATTTGTCAAAGTTCAATTGTAAAAGGTTTTCTCTTGTTGGAATCAAAACTTTAAAATACTGTCTGTCTTTTTATAGGGCATCAAAAGCAAAACCAAACTCAAAATAAAAATCAGTGGGTATTATAAATCGTGAAAATGTAAAAACTCTTAGTCATACATTAAAAACAAAAAAAGTGGAAAAATTGTACTTACTTCTGCTCTGGTGTACCCCGAGATTTTGCAGAAGGACTCATTGCAGTACACAATGGGATACTCAACAATCTGAGCATTGGCAAGCAAGAAACTGCTATCCGCTGTAAAAACCATAATAAAAATACAATTCAATTAGTAAAATATTAAGTACATAAATATTTCATGTTTTAACATTTAAACCTTGTTGTTATTTATTTCAGCTCATGAGTGAAACATAATTAAGAATGTATAAATTATCGTGTGTGTATGAAAGTATGTATTTGTAGGTCGTAAGTTGTAAGTTGTCAACAATGTTTTCCAATTCTAAGCTTTTCGTGTATAAATTTACAATGTTGTAACACATGCCTCACCGAGGATAATGACACCACAATGACAATGAATACATAATAATATGGGTTTTGTTTAAAGGAAATCAGGTTCATTACTGTTCAAAATTCAAAACATTTCCGGAACAAACTGTAGACTGTAGAATGTGGTCTGTATTTATGCGGTATGAGTTATGAGAACATTTATAAATGCAAAATGCACGAACGAACCAAGTTGAATTCATTCTAAATTTCTAAATCCACAATACACATAGACGAGTGGAACTTGAGAGGCTTTCTACCTTTTGTCTTTTGTCAGACCGTTTTCACATAGACAAAAGAGGAACAAGAGATGTATTTCCATTGTGTTTGCGAAACAGACATTGCGGTGGGAAAGTCAAAATTCAAAATGAAATCAAGACATTGGGCTGTGTTTCTGCAAGCATAAATACATTTAGTTGTCTACTAGTGAAATACTAGAGACTAGAGAAACACAAAGGAGTAAAGTATTATCCACTAACCATTTGATGATACTTTGTCGTTCATCATCCATCATTCATCATTGTAATCAAAGAGGATACAAACAATCCTAAATACATTGTACGACTCATCTCAATTTAGTTTTGGCCAGGCCAAGCCAGAACAGCTGATTGACAGCTAATACAAAATATTTCAAGCATACAAAAGCCTCAGCTCAAAATTCGAAATGAAGAAGAACCATGTTTGAAAATTGAACAAATGTATCATGTAAATATTTATGAATTCGCTATGAATTTTAGAGTAATATTTAAATTACGCTGTAGTTCTGACATTTCTCGACAGGTGTATGTAATCAAAGCTTGCAGTTCATTTGATTTTCCCTTTCAGTTTCATTTCCATTTTCAGCTCGTACACATGTACCTTTTCCTTTTCAAGAAACTGGGTCAGACTAAAAAGGCAGGGTCAAAAAAATAAAGCAGGTATTTTGATACTTGATATTTGATATACAATATATACAATACACAATACAAATACTGCAACAAGGTTAGCGGTAACAGTGACGGATACACTTAGTGACGGAGAAAATGGATGGATGGCTGTATTCATTTGACGGAACGGAAAAGAGGAAAATCAAGGACACATGGGTGTTGTAGGAGTAAAGGAAAGAAGCGGGAGAAAGAGAAGGGAACTTTCACTTTGGATTTAGAAATGAGTTGTACTTTGCATGTATACTCAGTTTATGTAGGGCTTTTCCTCTTTTCTTCTCCTTCATTCTCTCTCACTTTCTTCTGCTGTAGTGAAAACCACAAGTTCTTTTGTACAGATATAAAAAACGCGTTATGTATATTTTGGTTACATAAAAAGCTCAAGCTTTTTTTTCTAGATTTGATATAATCTTATTTCCGGTCACCCACATTCTACATCACGTCTAAGCATATGTAGCAAACTTGTTCTTTGTTTTTTTTCTACTCGAAATCCTTTATTTGAGAGAAAATGGGCCATGTCCACTACAATACTTTCGTACCATGTTGAATGTTGATACAATGAATATTATATAAAGTATAAACTATAACGTATTTGTATTTGTATTCTAGACTTGTTTATTGTTCCTCAGCTGCTTGACTCTTTGTGTGCATATTGTTAGCCATGAAAAATGGGTGTCATTATTTACCATTTACTATTTACTTTCACATCTTTTCCAAGAACCCCCGAGAATCGAGAAAAAACAGAACATGAAGAAAAAAGAGTTGCAGAAAAGTGTTTGAGACAGGTTAGTATAACCCAAGAAGTAAATAATGCAACTTCTCCATACTCCATACTACAAACGTGTGTGATTACTTTTATTTTATTGTGATTACAAATTGTTGTGATTTATGGTGGTGATGTTGCCTATTTTTTTATTTGAATGGCATTCAGACTTGGATTTAGACTTTATGATGAAATATCCAGGTCCAGGAGGTATGAAATATGGAACATGTGGAGAAATTCATGGTTCTTGTTGCTACTTTCTCAACATTGAATGCGTTTCTGTGATATAAAGTATCTACACAAAGTGTGCAATACACAATAAATCAGTGTAAATTTGTTTGTAGGTCCTCATTCTAAAAAAATCTCCTATTTTTTTGAAAGTGGAGTTATGAAACTGCAATTCTTTGAATTTTCCCCCGTTGCTGCTCGCTTATGTATTTATGCTTATGTTTAGGATTGGATAAAAATTGAGTATGTTTTATGTTTTATATGAAGCTTTAGTTGTATAGTGTGTTTGACCTAGTGGTGTATTGTATTTTATTTAATGCAGTAATCGATGGATTTGGCCTATTGATTTCTTTGAGTGAGTGAGTGAGTGAGTAAGAGGAGGAGTAGAAAGATAGAGTGCGGGAGTGCGTTTACAATTGTGGTAAGAAAGCGGTAGGTATATTGTGGAGTGTGGGACATGGTGCAGTGTGATGAGGTTTCTAGGCTTCATTGTCAGCTTGGGAATCCCTATAACTGTGGACGTACACAAAGTCGTCAAAGTTTTCATTGCCACTGCTACTCATTGTTCATTGTCAGATGTGTGTAAGTGTAGAGTATTAAGAGTTAAGAGCATGGAACATTGGAACATGAATATGGACAGAGGAAAATATCAAATCAATGCCTAACAACACTAACAACTAAGAGCTACCACTCTGACTTTCACTACACTTGGTACTTGGTATACATTAATAAGTGTACATGTGCAAAGCATACACTCGATACTAACTTATCGACTAATAACTTCTTGGAGTTGCCCAATCCGGAGAAAACATAATATTTCCATGACATGACATTTCCTTTGGAGGAAAGAGCTACAAATGTTCCTATGCCTTCTACTATGTACTATATACTAATACTTCTGAATAAGAGCTAATGAAAATAAACATAGCATGCAAAATCCCATGCACCATTCACCATTCATCAATGTACAATGTACAAAGTACAAATCATGATATATTTAGTATATTTTATACACACACAGCGATTACAATATTACAATATTACAGTATTTCTCTTTTCTGGCGTAATAAATTTTAACCTGTTCCTATACTTTTGCCTGTACGCTGTCCATGAAAAATCCAGGTATGGAATATGGAATGGATTTAAAACATTGTGCAATGAGCAATGACCATAATAAACCATAAAGAGTACACAGTACACAGTATTCAGAGATTGCTTGAAACTTGGAGAGAACAAAGTAAAGTATGTACTTTTCTAAATATAAGTATAATTTTTTCTATAAAAAATAGCCCAAAAACCTAGTTTTACGTCACGTAACCTCTTTTTTTTCCCCCAAACTTTTTTCAACATCAAAAGTTACAAGTTTCAATTATTAATTTTGAAACAAAGCCATCAAGATTGTAGACGTTTTACTGGTTGGGCAAGTGTAATTTGAGTGAGTGAGAAGAAGAAAGTTACAGAGCCTAAAAAAAATTTCACCATCATTTTTAACATCAACATCCCTTGATCATTGAAGACCCTCGGGCTTTAGCGGTTTTTGACTTGGACTTTTGAGTTTGAGCTTTGAGTTTGAGTTTGACTCAAATTTAGACTACTTCCCAATCTCCAGGAAAAAGTTGAAGTTGAAATTGAAATTGTCGACGAACGTAAAAAAAATATGCTCGTGGCTTGGTATTTGGTATAGTCAGTGCACTTATGTTGAATGCCTATGCACATTTTTATGTGTACTTGTCTCCGCTCTTCAGTCATAAAGTTGTTACACTCCTAGTTTGTAGTTTGTAGTCTGTAGTTTGTAGTCTGTAGAGAGTAGACAGTTAAGAATGTTTATTTTGATAACATTGAGGACGAGTTTCTTCCTTCCCAAACCCAACAAATACGTTATAACATCTGTAGTTGGATTTGAATCACCTTTAATATGAATCAAGATTCAGAATTCAGGATTCAAGATGCAGTGGAAAAGGAGAGTGGGTGAGTTTCAGCGCTCTATCTTGTTCTTATAACTGGGATGCAAATTTTACTTGGAGTTCCAAGTTGGGAGTTGGCGCACTCCTTACGCTTCATCTCCATTTCCCTTTCGTTTCATGTACAAAAATTTCCGCATACGCATTCGACATTCGGCGTTCGCATACCTTTGCAGTCCAACTGCAAGTTTCTGTGGAAATATTATAAATGCCAATCCTCCTTTCTTCTTTTGCTATCGCATACTTTGAACATTGAGCATTGAGCATTCAACGTTCAAGATTCAACGTTCAACATTCAACATGAAAGGTAGTCAGTCATTTGATAGAATAACGTTGAACGTTGAATCTGTGTCTGCATTTCGCATGAAGTGAGGGCCGGAGGCATTTTAATATTCAACTATAGAACATAGAATGAAAAGGGAAAAGTGAATAGAACATAAAAGTAAATGCCAATGCCGATGCTGAAATGTAAAGCTCTTATTCTTCATTTCTCCCCTATTTTTGATTGCCTGCCTCCACACTCCACACAGTTACCGTAGGTATAAATACTTGAATTTCAGAATCCTTTGTTAGTGACTCCAAAATATTTTCATTCCTCTCGCACTAGGCTATTCGCTATTCACTATTCACTAGCATGTCAATTGTACAGTGTACAATTTACAAGCTCTGGGCTTGACAACATAATATTCACAGTGTGATGAGGGTCCTCTGTATTTCTATTTATTTAGAATATTTTGAATGAACAGTAAAATAATGGGTGTATTACCAAGTATCAAGTAGGTAGAAACATTGTGACTATTACAGTATTTGTCTAGAGTCTTCAGTCTTTAGTCTAGACAACTTGAGTTTTCATTTCAACTTGAGCTTCAACTTTTGACTAAGTAGAACTGGAACAAATGCTGTACAGTGCATAATGTTGAATGTTCAAGTTTGTACACTTTATGCAATCTATTATAATATAAATGTGGAGAGTAGAGAGGTTACGTTTCATCATGTCCATTGTAAATCCTACATTGTACATGGTACATTGTACATATGTAGACGCTTACAGTAATAGAAGCTGTCAAAAAAGAGCGAGATACCGCGAGTGGAAGATGCACAAGTTTTTGCTGTAGAATGGAGAATGGAGAAGGCAACAAAAACCAAGTGGATCTGGATGTGGATGGAAGTGGTCCACTTTTATCTTTGTATTTTATATGGGAATGAAGAGAGTAGAGAGCAAAGAAGTAGAGAGACGACAAGAGACAAGAGATGAGAAGAGCGTAGACAGATGAAAAAGGAAAGTCATGATGCATCATCGTCATAGTCGTTAGGAGTCAAAATTTTGAGAGAACATGAGAAAAGGATATGACCTCCAGCTCATAATGCTTCACTTCAAAGAGACGCAGGAATAAGGAGAGTTGTCATGACAGACGTTCATATGATATGATTTGTATTCAATAGCTCGTGAATGTACCCGGGAGAGGAAAAGAAAGAGAAAGAGAGAAAGAGAGAACTCGAGAGACAACTAGAGAGAAAGATGGATAGAAAAAAAAGAGAAAGTCAGGGAAAGCCTGACTCTCTTCTGTGAAATTTGACTTTTCAATCCTCGGGAGAAATTCAAGTATGTTCAATGTTCATATGATGGTGATGTTGATGGTATGTTCTAAATATCTATACATTTTTGAAATACGTACAAAGTACAAACATACATCATACATATGTGAACATCAAAGCCCTCCAGTTTTTCTCTTTATAATGTCTTCCTCTAAACTCTCTACACTTTGTGTATACTTTATACTTCCACCTTCCACTCTACTGACGTGGATTCTTTCCTGTTCGTCTCCTTTTCCACTTTCCACTTTCCTCCTTTTCCCTTTTATCCTTTATAAAAACAACACCCTCTTTGAATTTCTACACCCATTTGTTTCATTGGAGGATACATAAAAACACCCAGTTACCTGTGCTCTGTGCTCTGTGTTCTGTGTTTTCTGTGTTTTTTTTGAATTACCTTTGAATTTACTTTTTCTATAAAACTCTGGAAAAGTATTGAACCTGTTCACTGTTCACTGTTCACACGTTGTTGAAAATAAAAATATTGAGGATTGAGATCAAAGAAAGTCAATTGATTCAACTTATCAAACTCTGTAAAGATAGATTTGATATTTCTGGTACATTGCATTAGATGGATAAATACATATATACATATATAAATACAAAGTAGAAAATTCAAGTCTGCCGCCAAGTATATTTCTGTCCGTTTGTTTTTGAAAAAGTAGTGAGCATTGAGCATTCTGCATTCTGCATTCTACACTCTAGTCTGCTCATTGCCTGTAAAAAGTGTAATAAAAGTAAAAGTAAACGTTGATATAAATTGTAAGAATAATTTCTACAGGAATAGTATAGTATATATACGTAAATAATTATTCGTGTCAACATGAGGGCCAAACGCACAAAATTTCAGCTTTCTCCTTTTACTCCATTCATTTTCATTTCAATTTGTACAAGTATTATGTATACAGTATACAGTGTACATTTTGTACAGTGCACATTGTATATGGAGGAGTAAAACTCATTTAGAAAATTTCTGACGAAATATTTCGTGTTTACTACTTTGGGAACAGATGACGACCTCTGTAAATACAAATGTATTCTGTATTCTGTATTCTGCACATTCTACCATCCTCTTCCTCTTTGTCTTTGGCTTTGTTTTTGGCTTTGTCTTTGTTCAGTTTGCGTGGGTGACTTTGAATATTGAAGAGGGTTGTGAAAATGGGCAATATTTGTAAAACAAAAGACTCAACTTTTGAAACCAGTTCAATGAAAACAAATGAATGGTGATTATAATGACTGAGGAAAATCACAATGATAATGACAATGACAACGACAGTGACAATGAAAATACTCTGCTGCTATTCCAAGCCTTAGTTATGCTCCGTTTTACAAATATTATTTATTATGATGTGGTATGGTTTGCTGACTTTGCTTCATTTCATTTCATTTCCACTCTCAACTCTCAAGTCTCAACTCTCAACGTGAAAACACATCTCAAGCTATGCAATGAAAATGTGCAGAATTAATCGAGAGGGAAAATTATTGAACAAATTAAACAAACTCTTGACTAAAATGTAAAATGGCATGTAAAATCATTACAATACAATACACAGTTCTCACAGTCAATAGTCACAACCATTATCACAGTGACTAATCAAAATCAGTTGTTTTACTGTAGGTAAACATTTTTGTCATGAAAGTATAAACGATGTAAAAAACCAATGTCAAATAATCTTTATCCAGATTCCGTTTACACTCAGAACATGCTTTAAATTCAAAATTTTCAACCTAACTTGAAATTGAAATTTTTGCAACGCCCATCTTTCAAAGCTACTAAGACTACAAGCATAAAACATAAAACAGAATAAGACAATCCTGGTAATCGTCAATCCTGGTTTAAACAAATAAATACTCATAAATATACATAAATAAAGCTAGCTAAATCAGTAAAGATGTAACGATGAGGGATTGTGTGTGCTATTTGATGATGACATTTCTCACGTGCTCAAGAAGCCTTTTGAAGAATTAAAGCTTATTTAGAATTTAGAAGTAAACCATCAGATTACTTGGAAGTTCACATGGAGAAACTAAACCTTTTAAGCGTCTTTGGGAGAAACTAGAAGACTTTGATACTTACTTAAAACCAGACAAACGACAAACGGAGTGTAACAAGAGACAGAATTAACAAATTAGCACGTTACACACTGTATATTGTACTACATTTATTGTGCTACTATGCACTATACTTTTGCGCATCTTAAATCTTAAAATGTTTTGTTGTTTCTATAGTTTATAATTGATATATATTGTAGTTTTAGACAAAGACATTCCACTTGGTTTATTTTAAAGGTCTCAAATGTCTAAATTCTAAATTAAACTGAATGAAAGTAGGGAAGAAATTCAGGATTCAGACTTTAGACTTGCACATTGTACATAAATATTATCCAGGAAAAGTCGACACAAGAGCCTCAAAAAGGCTGGAAGCTGTAAAAAAACTAAAGGATCGATGTAGAAACATTTGATGTGGATTTGTATTCGGATTTGGATTTTGTTTCAGTTCTTGTCAATAGCAGTATAGCTTTTGCCGACAGATTACATTTTACATTAGACTTTGCTCTTGCTCTTGCTCTTGCTCAAGGCGATTCTCGATTCTCAATTCTCAATTCTCAATCCTGTACTAGAGCAGATGAGCACTTTCTCCCATGCACCAAATTCGTACAGAGAACAGAGTTGTTGTTGCGAGAAGGAAACCCAGTAAGAGTAAAATGACGAGAGGAATGAAGATGCAATGAAGACAGACACTATAGAAACAGGAGACGACAAATGACAAAGGATAAACGACAAGACAATAGTGGAAAAACTCATTCCTCTTCGCGTACATTAACATTTGGCAAATGTTCTTAATCTTGGACCGCTTTCTCTCTTCTTCTCCTCTTCCTCCTCCTCCTCCATTGGTTGATATTGGCATCAATAAAAGTGGGACAGAGCGTAAACCAATGCCAATGCCAATACCAATGCTTTTCAATCTATATGTTACTTTCCATATTACACTGCACACTGCAATGATATTCAATATACATAAAATACATTCACTTGTAAGTTTGGGTGGAAATAAATTTAAGGAATGGTAACTATACAATATATACATTGGAGTCGTTGGTTAGATGTAGAATTCACTATTCCTTTATTTTAGGTGCCATGCTCATAGGAATTCATTGTTCCTTAACCGGCTCATTTTGCATGAGTCAAATGAGTGTGATAGGACCAAAGTGCAATGTACAGTATCACAAAATCAAGTTTTATATGTTATATGCATAAATGGTAATGACGAGGGATGGTGCAGATTTCTCTCTAGCTGTACACTGTACATTGTTCGTTGTACGTGAAAAGCTGTAGGATGTACTTATAGGACTGTATTTCGATCGAATCCAATGTCATTGTCATACCAATATGCATTGCGCACACCACACACCATACACTAGACACTAGATACTAGACACCCGCCACGAGACACCAGAGAAAGAATGAACCTCAGACTTGTATTCAGAGTCAGAGTCAGAGTCAAGCTTCCTTTTCTTCCTTCATTTCCCGTCATCTTCACAGAGAAACGCCAAGAGCAGACGGTGATAAAATTGGTGAACAACAAATCACTTTTGAGTGCTTTCCAAATACGCACTCCAACTGCATCTCATTGTCCCAATTTCTAGATTCTAGATTCTAGATGAAATGAATCTATTTCTCTCTCTTTCTTCGAGTTGACACTCAAATCTCAAAACATTCGTCCATTCGTACAAATCATTAGTGTACAATAAATATGCATACATTCCACTTTACACTTCACCGTCAAACTGAGATTGAGATACAAACTTTGTACATTTTGTACTCGGTTTAGTTTACTCCTATCTGTGTGATTCTATGGAATTGGATTGGAAAATGTTTTAAAATCTTCTACATATAAGTTTTACGCATCCGTTAAAATTATTATGAACATGAGCATTCTCAAGAAAATGTAAAATAAATGTAGCTACTTCTTTCTCTATTTCAAATTTCAGGATAAAAATAAAAATATCCCCAATCCTATTTATTATTTATTAATATGTATTGTAATGCGTGGTGCTTTTTTTCTTAAAAGAAACTCCGGTTTCAGTAAAAACCCGTAGTACTAACTTAAAAACTGTGTCCTCAAGTCCTCAAGTCCTCAAGTCATAAATGATTTAAAACCTCTATTTGCTATTTGATTGTGCTACTTTGGAATAAAAAATGAATGAAATTTATGACAGAGGAGGAGGAAATGACAAGTAGGTTTTGTACTAAAAATCCCAAAAAAATTATCCTTGGCATCTCGATCAAGTTTTAGATTTTATATTTTAGATACATTAAGAGAATTTTTGATTTCCTTTTCATTTGAGTTCCCATTTTCCCCATTAAATCGTTTTATGTTTTTATGCTGCTCCATTCCGTACTCCGTACCCCATACTTCTGAAAGAGGCTAGTATACGCAAAAGAGAGTGTGAGTATAATACAAGTACATACATGGGAGATACATAATACATAATGGTGCTGTGGTAAAAGTAGTGAGTAGTTAGTAGATGGAGGAATAAACCAAAAAAATGTGTGTATGAAATCCTTTCATTTCCATAGAATTGCACGCTAATGGATTTACAAGTACCTGACGCATTTGTCGCAGTTTCTTTCCGCACTATTTTCCTTTTACATAAAAGACTTTTAAAGGAGGAAAAAAAGGGGAAATGAACGACGATGGACAAGTCTAGATTCTAGATTCTACAAGTCAAGTCAAAAGTACAGAGTAAAATGAAGAATGTAGAATGTAGAATTTAGAATATCGAACGACGTGGAACGTAATAACATGGAGAGAAAGAGATACACTTTACATTTGTGGAGAAAGTAGAAAGTAGATAAATGAACTTGACATTCATGTATAATGTATATGGAAGCGGAGGAAACATGCCTTTCCTTTTTCTCATTTCACATTTCACATTTTTTCCTCTCATTTTTCGCATTTATTTCGCATTTCATATTTCCAACCATCAAAATTCCAACGTGTGATAGCAGTCCAACTCGGTTCATGCTTTGTGGCTGTGGCTAGCTTTTCTTTTTTGTTCTGATTTGGATAGGATTTTGGATTGGAATGGATTAGATTGTGTTGCGTTTCGTTGCGTTGCACGATTTTTGTCCTATTGTTCACCTTTCCAAGTATGAGCAATGAGCATGAGAAGAAGAAAAAGAAGAAGAAGAATAGAAAGGCGATTACAGGTGTGTAGTCCTAGAACGACCCATTTACCTATTTCCAAAGCTAAAATCTGACCTCATTTTCTCCCCCTTGCCCACTTTTTTTCCATCTCCATTTCAGATTCATATTCATATTCATATTTCATACAAAAGTCCGACAATCCATTATTTCCCTGTTCACTGTTCACTTTCCTTTCACTTTTTTCATAACCATTTCGTGGTGATTCATTTTCTGGTTAAATTTATTACCAAAAAAAATAAAGAAATTCACCATCCGATTTTCTGTCCGAGTGGATGCTCCACTCTAGCTTTACACGACGCATATAATTCGTAGATACACTGAGGATTCGTCTAAATACTTTACCCACATTTTAAATTACGATAATATTGTACATTGTACATTGTACATACATACATGGAGTTTGGATTTGAAGTTTTAACCGCAGTGTATTTTAGTTGTATCTAAATGTGATCAAGATGAGGATCACGTAAAAGATAATTAATTATGAAAATAAAAAAAGAATAGATGAGAGATGAGAGTTTATTAAAGCTTGTGAAGAATGGAAGACTAAATTAAAGACCGGACCAAACCAAACCAAATAAAATCAGCCCTCAAGAAAAACAAACAATTCTTCTATAGGTATCTAGACAACATAATAAAAATCAGATCAACAAACATATACATGGATAAAAAATACAAGTCGAAGGGAACTTTAGTGTACTTTGATCATTATCATGATAATAGTAGTAGCAGTAGTAGGAATAATGCCCCAAAATAATATTACACTAACAAGCCCAAAAAGAATGAAAGAAGCCATAAACTAAACACGCACTGGTTGATCCTTCCTCCTTACACCCACAACCTACATACAAAATCTACAGTGTACAGTGTACAATGTACAGTGTACATGAACGGAGAAGCACAATCTATGAATGTGAACAAATAAACTTGAATATAGGCATGGAATACAAATTTATTCGATAAAAGCATATACGATCTATACATAAATATGCTGTGGCGTTGGCTTTGGCATAGAAAAAATGAGAATGGCTGAATACTAATGCTAATGCTATATAACATGTTTTCCCCCTAAAGCTCAAAGCGTCGTCTGAAAATAAATGTACGATACCAGAAATAGGTAGGGCACAATATTTTTATTGTTGTAAATTTATAGTTATGGATCCACTTATCATATCATTATTTTTTCCATTATCATCCCGTTCCCAGTACCGCTATATAAAGAATGTACACTGTACATTGCGAACTGATTACTATTATTTTTATTATTGTTATTATTACATCAATGCCACTAATCACAATTGTAATTGCAGAGGATATCATGTAAAACAACAATTGTTTTTATTCAGGCACCAATCACCAGTTATTAGTTATCAGCCGTCATCTATTTTTATGCTGTGGTTATTAAAAAAAAGTAGTAATAGTTACATAAGCTCGAAATTTTACTTTATAAAGAATTTTTACATCATTTATCACTATTTAAATCCATGGAGGAATGTTTGTTCAAGTCCTAGGTCCTAGATCCTAGTTCCAATTGATCGATAAATTATTTCGACAAATGATTGCATGCATTTTTGACCTGTCAACTGTCATCTTGAAAAAACACCCACCACCCATAAATTGACAAGTTTCAAAACTGAATGGTGAGTGACATTTTACATAGCTAATAAATATCAAATGGCAAATGATGACAAGTATGTACGTAGTAAATAGACCGTCATTTTTTTACACACAATAAAATTACATGTACGATGTACAATGTACTTGATATAAATAAAATTTCAAAGGTTGCCGGTTGCAGGTTGCAGGTTTGTTTTTTTTTGATGGATTGCAAAGTAAAATAGGCACACGTTATTGATCCTCTCTGAACTCTGAACGTTCAAGTGTAAAACGGATACGCAAAAATTGAGAGTAAATAAATAAATAGTTCAAAGAGAGAATCAAAAACATTTGATTTTGATGAATGACAAATGGTAAATTCTGGGAAAATTGAAGGAGATAAATAAATTTCAAAAGGGAGAATATAGAATACATAATACAGAATAGAATGTACTCCACTTAAAATCTACTTACCATGCAATAAAAGTCCACTTTACCCTCATAAAGCACAAAACACCAAGCTTATATTAATAAGTAGTACAACTTTCTTTTCATTTTCCTATCGCTTTGAATTCCGACGTATTCCTATACAAGAAAACAACTGGGTGAGCCTTTGGTTTTGCTTTTACTTTGCCTCTATGCACGGTGTATTATAAGTATAGGTATGTGGATATTGCACACACGTACGTATGCTTGCGTTATCAGCTTCAGCGTCTAGTGTACAGCTTTATCTTTATCTCAATGTTTTAATTACTTGAACTACTTTCTCCCTCTCAAACTTTCTCCAAACTGGACTTTCACTATTTTCCATTTTCTTTTAACTTCTTTATAAACACACATGTAGGATTATTTACCATGTATTTATGTATGTACTGCAGTGCATGTTTTTCTTATTCAAATCCAATCCAATGTATAATGTAGAATTTGTAATTGTAAAATCTCAATGTATGTAGAATCCAGACTAAAGAAGTTTTGCATTCTTTGAAAAAATACGCAATAATCTGGATTTGACTCATTTTATTCTTGATAAAAAGGCGAGGAAAAGCCAAGAGGACTCGAATAGCGTCATATATACTAAAACCACACCAAATCAAATGAGTCCACATCAAGGACTAGGGGGAAAAATTTGACAAGAAATGAAAACGCAAAGTAATGATTTACCACAAAGTTACTCAGTGCTCAGAGAGCGGAATGTACTTTTGTCCTTTCCTTTTTAGTGCAAAGTACAAAGTCCAAAGTCCAAAGTACGATATGCACATATAAAATATACAGTATACAGGTTGTTACTGGAACATGAAATGAAAAGAAATGTACACTTGGAAAATAGAAGGAGAAACGCTTGCTAAATACAAAATATACAAAGCGGTTACACATTATGACCTGTTTAAGTTGACAGCTTTACACAGAAAATGAAAAAAATTTAAGGTAGGTGAAAAGGGTTTGAATTCATACTTATACTCATATTCATTTTCATATTTCATATTTCATATATTTATACAGTATATAAATTTTACTTTTGCCAACTCTTGCTTTGCCCCTACTTTATTACACTTTACTCTTTATACTTTATACAACAAATACTTTTCCTCTCCCCTGCTGTTCTCCTTTCTTAAACTTTTCTGGGTCATGTAATAAGTAAGTATGTGGTCATGTTTCAGAGTTGAATTGCATGAAACATGAATCATGAATCATGTGTCCCAAAATTCAAATTCAAATTCAACTCGGAAAATGGAGTGCATGATTCAATCCTGGAAAATGGTGAAAATGGTGATAAAATACAGAAAATTTCAAAGTAAATACTCTCAACTGTATGAAATTCAAAGCTCCAAGCTCAAATCTCTAAACTCAAAAACTCGACCTGAACCAGAAAACCATAAACCATGAAAAACATTTATACCTTCAACTATATAAAATAAAGTATAAAGTGTACAGTTTATTTGTATGAATTATGAAACATGAATAAATGTGAAAGTTTAAACACGCCTTCAATCTTCAATAGGTTATTAAAGTCGAGAGTCAAGAGTCAAGAATCAAGTGAAACTAAAGTCGGACACTTAAAAGTTGAAAAATGAATTACAGAACAAAGTCAATCCTCAAGTCAACTCCCCGCCGCTTTCCCCCGCTTACTTTGTGCATCTCATTACTTCCTTACTGGAAATGCTGGAAATGGCGTAGCACGAAGAATAAGTACAAGTACAAGATACCAGGGAAAAGAAACTGAAACGGTAATAAAATGAACGTATTTTCCAACTAATTCCAACTAAACTCAATTCAAACTCAGCTTCTTACAGTGTACATAAATAAATCATAATATAATATCATACACCTTTTTCCACTATTGTAATTACTAGTGGACTAGAGATTTTATCATAATATTTTATTCATTTTATTGTAGTCTAAGAAAACTATTATCATCATAAGTATGACGTCATTCAAGGTCTACTTTCAACTTTCTCCGTCGTATTATGAATCACAAAAACCTTTTCAAAAGTGCAGAAAATGTAAAATGTAGAAATAATATAAGAAATATGTAGGACAAGTATAGGATAAAAATTTCTAATTTCTTTCAAACCTTACGTAACTTACAGCTTACAACACAATTCCATCTACCAACTACGCGTAGACGACTTTTGACAGCTAAAGTTTTTGACAGTGTAAAAAGCAGAAAGAAAAACAATATCAAACTTGATACAACTATTAAATACTATGCGTAAAATGCACTCAAATGCTTTATATGTTATGAAATACGGAAGCGAGGAGTATTTTGAAGGTTGAGGTACGGTGAAATAAAGTAAAAGTCTAAAGACTAAAGAGTGTAAAACAAACGACATGTGACGTCATGTCCTCTTCATATTCTATTTCAATTCTCAGGTTCATGTCAGTGCCACTCCACTCACATCACCAACAACCAACATTGCCAATGGCATTGCCATTGCCATCTTAGTTAGTTGGTTAGTTTACTCGGGAGTTTGTCTTTTTCTCCTCAGTTCTCAGTCCTCGTCAAGACAAACTATTTCATTTGTCCTCAACCTTGCATAGAAATCTAGTACAAATAATATGGCATATACCGGCATGTACTTTTGAGACAAAAAGAAGAGAAGAACAAGAATACGACTACGAATACGAATACGAATACAAAATGGAGAGTTGTAGCTAAGGCTAATGCTAAGGCTAAGACAAATGCTGGAAGCCAGTGGGAGTGTAAGTAGAGCTGTGAAACATAACTACACATCATTTTATTTTTGTCATAGTCGTAAAGACGGGATGAAGCCGAGAGAAACTAGAAAGTTGAAAGTAGGACGAGGAGTGGAAGAGAAAGAGCGAGAGAGAAAAAGAGAAATAGAGGAGACAGAGTTAGAATGTGAATTTTGGAGAGAGGAAGTGTTTCATCTAGACTCTAGACTCTAGAATCTAGACTGAGTTTCTTTCCTTTTTACTTTGACTCAACTCAAGTTGAGTCAAGTCAAGTCAAGTCGAGACGAGTCTAGTTTAGTTTAGTCGAGTTGGGTTGAGTTGAGCTCAGTTGAGTCAAGTCAAGTTATGTTGTGTTCTATATCCTATCCTATTTCGCATACCAACCACGAGAATACCAAGCCAAGCCAAGTCATGCCATGCCATGCCATACCAGCCAACTCAACCTCTGAACTCAACTCTCAAGTTTAACCTTTTAATTCGAGAGCGAATTAATTTTCCAACAGTAAATGTGAAATCGTAAAAATTTATTTTCTTTCTCTTACTCTCCTAATACGACGGATTTTACTCATTCAAGACTTTAGACTGTAGACTCACGACGGAGTGCCAGTCCACGAGACCAAGACGAAAGGAGAAAGAGGAAAGACGACTCCTCCACTTTCTTTCATTCTTTCTTTCTTTACGTTCTTGGTCTTACGAGTTGCCAACTCACCACACACTTTTGTTCTTGTCACGGTTTTAGTTTTATTCCCACTCGAGGAGAGAAAAAAGGACAGAGGAATGGAAACAGGAGGGAAGTGGAGAGTTTAGTTTAGTTCACATTGGACTCTGTTGTATTCTCACTAGCTGGCTCTTTGGCTAGTTCCTAGTTGGTTGGTTGGTCGGCCCTTCCGATCCCATTCCATTTCCATTACGTCATTCATACATGCATTTCAACTTTATTTTGGACAAAAAAACAAATAAAAAATTTACGGCGGAAGTATAAAAACATATACTAGTCCTTTTTTTAATACGACGGCTCATTTCTCATTTTTTTCCTCCTGTCATGAAATAATAACTGTATTATACATATAAGTATACAGTTCAGCTTCAGAAGGGGGCAGCTTTCTCCTTTCTCTTTTCTTCTAAAACCGTTCAACTGGAATGCTTCAATGATTAAGCAAAATACTTTCAAATTTTTTTAAGGAAATTGTACAGGTCCTTTAAAAATCCCCATAAAGTTCCAAAATTCCCTAAAGCCTTTCAATTCAACTTGTACAAAGACAGTATTTGGTATTTTCCATCTCTGTGTAAGAGGCCAAAAATATTGATGATATTTCTTTGAAGACGACCATACCGCTTTTCAATATTCAATCAGGTACATCACGATGCTTCATCGTGACAACCTCTTCTTCTTTACCTTAATAATAACAGAGGAGAATTCCAAGTTTTACTAAAGTTGAAGTTTGATGTATAATGAATAATGTACAATGTACATCACTCTGTATTTTGGACACCTTGCTTTATCATCATCAACAATTCTAGCCTCTAGATTCTAGACTCTGGATACTTGGGGCAGAAAATATCAGGTGGTGTCCATGTTCAAGTCTACACGGCTCTTGTAAATAGTAAATAAGGACATTTCTATGGAAATTACAGCCTGTCCAATCCTCATCAAATTGGACCGACTGATTGTGAGCTAGTTTTACTCGGACTGGGTTTTGGGTTTTGAGTTTTGAGTTTCCTTTGAATTTATTTCTCGTGTATCAAGCACTATCATCATCATCAGAAAAGAAGCAGAAGGAGCATACATGAGTGAGCTCAATACACTATAATACAAGAGGAAGGACAGCTTTGACATTAAAATTGAATGGGAAGAAAACGGAGGAAATAAGAAAGAAAAACTTTTCAATAAGTTTATGTCACAAAGTAACAATGGTACAGCAAACAGAAAGGAATAAAATTGGTACATTGGAAAAAGTACCAAGTATTGGGTACGAAATGCGAAATGCGAAGTACGAACCAATAAGAAATAAGAAGAAAACAGTACAAGTACGAGTACAAAAACAGAACTACAAAGTGTCCATTGTACATGTGCTTCATAATGGTTTGAGCTATTACAGATGAACACAAATGGGAATAATAATAATAATAATAATAGTAGTAGTAGTAATAGCAGTGGAAATAGGACCACCAGCGTCTACTTCCATTGTACGCTGTTCATTGTGTGTGCATGCAAATTTCTATTATAGTATTTTATAGGACACTCTTTACAATGCAAGTCGATGATGTAAAAGTAATATGTCAAAGTCTATAAATTGTAATGCTTGTCCTGTATGCAGTTTTAGTTCGCTCGACATACGTCCTTCTGCTTGTGTGTGTGTGAAAAGAGTATTTTCACATTTGGTGCTAGTTGTACTAGAGGTGGGATTATGAGTCGAGGAATAGCATGGTAGTTGCAGTAGTAATATTAATAGTAGTAGACATTCACTATATGCCATATACGCTATACCATATACGATAAAAGATATAGGACATAGGACATAGAGCATTCAGTATTCAGTACAGTTCTCCTTTGTATAATGTAGGAGTAGGAAGCTTCCTCCTTCTCCGCTTCCACTATGGTATGGTTTTCTTCCAGGTATTGATTTTACCTTTGCCAAATCGATTCCCCCTTTCTCTTTCTTTTATGTTATGCTGTCTTTCTCTCTTTTGCTCTTTCTCACTCACTCACTCACTACATTCACTACATTCACGTCCACGTGCATAAACCCATGCATATGTGCAAGGTTTTTGCCTCTGCCAACCAAAACCCGAAACCAAGAACAATGTCTGTTATTCTACATTCTACATTCTATATTCTACATTTATATTGCAGTTTCTAGCTTTTAGATTCTAGACCAAGCTGAAGTGAATTTCTAATTTCTAATTCAAATGCATTGTTCTTCCCCTTTCTACATTTTTATTATGTGCTTCATTTTAATATGATATTCAAATCTTCATCATCCGTCTAAACGTCTACACGTCTAAAGTCCACAGTCTACAGTCTAGAGTGGCTGTATTCAATGATGCTACTTTTATTCATCTATGAAAAAGTATCATGCTAATTCCTTGAAAGGTACACCTGATAAATCATGATACTATAGTAACTTGATTTTGTAGGAATCTCGTAGGAATTTTGGATTTTATCCATTTTTAAGAATATTGTTTTTGCAAAAGCTTCTTATAATTTTGAAAATCAATCAAAAGGTAGGAAGAGCTTTTGCTTTTGGTGGAAGTCGTAGAAATAAATAGTGTAGATGAGAAAAGTCACAGCACCATAATTTCTGAACATTAAAAAATGTACTTCAAAATACTTTTTATGCAAGACAAAGTATACTTTATGTATACAATATGCATGCTTTTTGTTTACACAAAATATATAAAAGGATACTCAATATTCAATGCTCATCCTCTGGAGTGTCTAGTGTCTAGTACTTGGTCTACTTGGAAGTTCTCTTCCTCAATCTAATATCTAATATACATGAACATGTAGATTGCAAGCTATTTGAATTTAGTAACTGCGTCAATGTGCTTCAACATGTTCATATATAATAATAATATAGAAATGCCTGAAAGCTGAATATATGGATCTTTTAGAAGGTGAACAGAGTAATCATATTACATATGTAGATACAGAAGCATGAGCATTGAGCATTGAGCATATCATCATGAAAAGTGCAGCTTTTGTTCGACCACCCAACCACCTTCGCCTACTTTCTCCCTTCTCCGTCTGCCTTTGGTTTTGGTTTTATTTAGTTCTTGGTAAAAAGTCAAAAGTAAAAGAGCAAGTTGTAGAATGTAGAATCTATAATGTAGAGAAGGAGGAGGAGGAGGAACAAAACACGAACAGCTGTAGACTGTAGACTGTAGATCCTTTTTCATTTTCATTCCCATGTTTGGGTTCCTTTTCATTTCCATGTGCTCACTCATAAGCATAACATATAATATATATTCGTATATAATCAATACTTTCCACTGCCATTGTAACACAGATTCTAAGACACCGTTTTATTTATCAAGAAAAAGCTTGATTTTCAAATACAAAAGTAACTGAGAATGAAAATGAAAACAAAATAGGAAATGAGCGTTGGAATTTTTCATCTTGATTCAAGATTCAAAAGCTATTTCAGTAGAAAACAATAACGAAAGAATTCGACTTCAACTCGAAAATCTTTTCCGACTTGTGATATTTGATACTTGATATTTTACTTGATTCCTCTTCCTTTAATTCAAGGAGATGTAGAATCAAAAATTTTTACACATACATCTATTTTGATCTATGTAACTTGGATCTGGATTGGAATCGATTGAAAAATTGAAGAGAAAATGACAGCCACATACCTACTTCTTTAAATATAGAATGTACAATGTATATTGTACATGATCAACTTTTGTTGATTTCTTTTGAAATTTCATATTCATGTAAATTGTAAATGATGAAAAAAATGGGGGGGGGGGGAGAGGAACAAAAAACAAAGTACTATTTTTCCACATGGTTTCATCCAAAAATGATGGTTCTTGTCCTATGTCCTATGTCCTTTGTCCTTTGTACTTTGTACTGGGTTGAAAAGTTGAATTAGTTCCATTGGAGTTGATGCGTCTCGGTTACATACACCCATGTCACAATGCCATGCCTTTGGAATTCCGTATTCCGAATTTCCCCTTTCTCCTCATGCAGGACGCGTTTCACATATTGACATTTGCATTACAAAGAGAAGAATATATGTATGACATACGACAGTTCAGCTGAGTAGAGTACAGTTCATCATACTACACTTTGTGTACAGTGTACAGTGTACAGCATACAGCATACAATAGACAAGATCAAGACGACATGAGCACGACATCAACATTCTCAGACTCTCAGATTACATTACACAGTGACGAGACAACAAAAAGGAGGCAAAAATGATAAATTGAGTTTAAACTAGTAGTTGTGAATCGACACACAGTTTAGCATGACAAAGACCGTTTGAATTTATTTTTTTTTTGGTGCAAGAACAATTTTTTCAAGGGATATTTTGCCCTCCTCCTGAGCCTCCTCTTCCATCCATCTACCCATCTACTCATCCATCCTTCCCATCTTCCTTAAGCGACCTTAGTGACAGATGGTAAGGAGTAAACAGCTTTCAGCGAGCCACGTTTCCTTTGTCATTCCTTAAGCTATTGTGTCTACACTGTACATTGTACATTGTGTGTTGTACATTGTATAATGTATAATATATTGTATACTTTTGGAGAAAGTTTAGCGGAATGACGGAGCAGGTGACATACTTATATAAAAATATGTATTTAGTCTTTTGACTTTTATATAGTATAGCAACTTGATACAGTACAGTACAGTACACAACACAGTACACAATACACTCTGTTACTTACACTATTAAATGTAGTGAGATGGAGATGGATACGGATACGGATCTGAATTGGGATGTAGCTTAAAAAAGTCTGTGGCAAAAATACGCAGTACATAGTCCACGCTACACATTTGCAGAGTTAGCTGTATAGAGTGTAGAGTCGATTGTGAATGGTAAAAGCTCTCTGTTTTGTGAGTAGAAAAGAGTGGAGTGGAGTTGTGCAGTTTAGTTTATTTGGAAGAACATACTAATGGATAATGTTGAAAGTAAAACGGCTAGATTATTCTCTGTATCTCGTTCACTCACTCACTCACTCACTCGCTCCTTCAATCTTTCTCCTTCTTTCACTTACAGCTGAGCTGACTCATGTTGCAACCAACCAAGAACCTAACCAAGCCAGTGTATTGTGTACGGTGTATAATGTACAGTGTATAATGTACAGTGTATAATGTACAGTGTATAATGTACAGTGTATAATGTACGGTGTATTGTATGTAAGTGGAGATGCCATGCGGATCAAAGCGACGTACGTCTTCTCTCCTCTCCTTCTGAAAGCCTTCTCATGTCTCGGAATGCTATTTTATAGGATGAATAATTGAATTTTGATTAAGTGCTCCTTTACGAGGTGTTTCACATGAATTCCTAGGCTAAACCCTTCCTCTACATTATACATTGTACATTATACATTATACATGTACATGTACTTAGGCTTGGAAAAACAAAAACAACACAAGGAAAACAGAACAACACGAGAAAATCAGAATCAGAATCAGAATCAAAACCAAAATCAAAGAAGTTAGAGAGAAAAGCTATAGCTATGCATAGCTGCTGAATCCAACTTCCAAATTCAAATCTAAAACCAAATCCATTTTACTAATGGCACTACATACTACATACAAGCTATACTACACAACTAAAATGCTATTCCGAGTCCAAACTTTAGAATTCCTTAAACAGTTATTGTATCTATTACCTATATCCTATATACTAAATACGCACACTCGGATACTTTTCATTTCTCCGTTTCAGATTCAAATTGAGCCGATCAATACCATTTTTTCAATCTCTTTTTTCCGCTCCACTTTCGCTTCTTCTACATATGCTCAGAAGGAATGGGACATTTTTATATGAGCCACAGTTGAATTAAGTATTTAGCATCTTAATCTTGATTTTTTACGATATTATTGATGCTATTTCTATTCATATTATGTTTACAAGTTGAGGCATTTACTCGAAATTGGATGGACAAAACATGATGTACAATGTACATGTAGAGGTTGTGGTGAATTTTAAGGAGCTTTCTGTAGTAAATAATTAATTGGAGGATGAGAAGGAGGGGGAGGAGGTAGATTAGCTCAAATTTAAATTCAAATTCGAATTTGAATTCAAGCTCAAACTGTCTAGTGACCACCCACGTTTTCCTTTGATACATACAAAGTACAAAGTATACAGATCACATGGATCTAGTAGGGTGTAGTTTCATGGGTCAGTGAACTTCAACTTGAATGAAAGGAGGGAGAGCGTTTATACAGTATAATCGTAATCGTAATGTACTCAGTTAATTTAATGTAATCATGTGTGTGATTTAGTCTGGTCTACTTTGGTCTGGTCTGGTCTGGTCGGTGGTGGGTAAAAGATAATTTCACGCCGACAAAGCTCTAACGTTTTCAATTTCATTTGCTTTCTCTTCCCCTTTTCTCTCTCTCCTCTCTCTCTTGATCTTTCTCCCGTCTGTCTACCTTCATATCCCGCTCAAATTTTTTTGAAAAGGGTAAATAAAACAGTGTGAGAGGTTCACCAGTAGCAGGAGAAAAGAGGAATGTGGGAAGAAAATGAGAAGCAGCTGGGTTTGTGTGGATAGTGGGTAAACTATGGAAGTACGGAACTATGGGCATCGTCATGACCCAAAACGACGGCTTCACGCAGTCATAAATAACTCGGTGAACGGTCCAAAAACTTTAGAAAACTGTAAACTATATTACACATACTGGAGAGGTGAGATCTTGAATCTTGAATCTGTAGTTTGGATGCTGGGTGTATGTTCCTTGTGACATGTACATTGTACATTATACAATGTTCTGGTTCTGCTCTTGGTACTGGTCCTGATACTGGTGTGCCAGTACCAAATGTTTGAATGTGAGTTTGTGCACTGAGTCTGAATGAGATTCAGACTCAGACTCAGAGAAAGTGAGTAAAATAGAGAGAGCGGGAGAGAAAGTGAGCCTTGACAAGTATAACAAATGGTTGTGCACTTAAAATCATGAGAAAATCACAAATGTGAACTCAAAATGAAATCAAATGCTTTGAGGCTTTTGAAGATCAATCACTATCCTGACGCTGGAGAAGACAAAGTGTGTTAAATGAAGAAGAGGAAGAGAAAGGAAGGAGAGGAAGGGAAAGAACAACCACAGATTTTCTTCATGTTTTCATGCTCTTTCATCTTCTCCCAAGAAGAAGAAGAAGAGAACAAGAAGCACAAGACGTTGGAGGTAGAAAGACAGAGGGAAAGAAAAAGAGACAAAAGATTGAATGTTGAAAGGAATTCTGTGATTTTCCCTTCTTTGGAAAGAAGCAGTGTCTGTTCATAAGTGAATTACTACGGAATTTAAAAAGTATTTCACTACTTTTTTTCCAGTTTGTGTATTCTACACACTCAATTTTCCCTTCCGTCTTCAAATCTCTGAATCTACGAGTTGTCAAATCTTTCATATTTTTTCAACCATCTGGCTTTTTTCACTCACCTCCGCCCTCAATGTTTTCCCAATATCAATATCAGTATCATTGTCAACCAAAAATAGACTAGAATTCTAGAATTCCCATCTGCTCTCTTTTTTCCCGTCATAAAATCAAAACTTTAATGTTTTCCTTTTACTTTTTATACATTTATTTCTCCTACTCGTAAATTGTAAATTGGCTTTCTACTTTGTACTTATTGTTAGTAAGTATTGGATTTAAAAGTTATCATTTATATTTCTCACACAACTTTTTTAATAACTATCTCTAACAAACAAACAAATTATCATGTGTACTCACAATACTCAATCCTATAAAGTTCTTCAAAAGAAGTTTTACTTTGTATTATATCAATTTATTTTGGTTGCTTCAACAAGGTTGGAAAGGGTGTGAATTGTCTAGGATTTTATGTGTACTTCAAAAACAGTTTGGTGGTTTTTTTGGTTCCTCCTGCTTACATGTTTTCAATCTCCAAGTCTCCATTTCATTCCACAGTTATAAATCCAAAGCAAAGGAAGAAGGAAGTATTGAGGAAATTCAAGACAATTCAAGGCTCTTTCATGAATTCTTTTGACTCTAAACTTGTGAATACTTGTATTTTTTACTTTGTACTTTATACTTTATACTCCTCGACACGCACTTGAAATCCATCAAGTTGTTTCCTTCTTACAAAGTCACACAAAGATGCACATGAGAAGAGGATGTGTAATGTGTAATGTACATATAATGTGTGTTGTGTGTCTCTGCATACATTTTCTCTTTGCTCTTCTCAATTTCGCTCAAGATTGTCAAAGTTTAAAGTACACACTAAACTCAACACTCAACAACCTACTCACTACTCACTCTTTTATCATATTAACGTTTTGCCTTTGTATACAAACGTGAGACATTGAGCCCTTCAAATATACATGTACAATGTAAATGTAAGATGTACAATGTACAAGTACCATCTCAACATTATCTAAAAGCTGGAAGTTTGGAAACTGGGAAACTGGGCCGGAAGTGGTTTACCTGAGTCTGAACAACAAGGAAACAACATAGGAATAAAGATGTACATGTGACTACGAGTAAAGAGTAAACATTAACCAGGGCACCACAACCACTTCAACACGTCTATCTTCTATCTCATCTCCAACATCCTCCGGTTTTGATGGCGTTTCACAACAGTGCTTCAAGAAATTGTGGTTGGTTGGTTCCCCTACATTTTCTTAATACTCTAGCATTAAAACAACACATGACTTTTGAATAAGTAAAATGTAATCTGCATACCTCCATGTTACTATTATTTATTATTATGTATCCATTCCCTGAGGATTCAAGCTTTTTCAAGCATTTTCAATCTTTTCCCTCTTTATTGACAACAAACCAGAAACAGCCAAGATGTAATTTCATATTTTAAAATTCAGAGTATTTTGAAATAAAACACGTGGTACTTACATGGTAAAATGCTTAAATATAAAATACACTCACTATGATTTATGATAGCTGTATGCTGCATGTACAAATATTTTCTCTTGTATTTGTAGTAAAAGTGCGTTAATTAAATGGTTTTATGTCAGGCCGGGGCAGACCATTTTTATGACTAATATTGTATTTGCTATTTTGTATTTTGTGGGTGTAATTTTTGATGGCCTTTGTCATCATATGAATATTCATAAGTGTTCATGTAAATTGTACACTGTACATTGTACATGTATCTCTTAATTTAAAATTCTTTATAATTAAAATTAATTACAAGAACTCTTGGCTTACTTACTCTTCCCAGTTTTTTCTCATACCATTTTATTATATAGTGATATTGTAAATGTTTCCCTTCATACTTTTAGGGAAGCAAAACAAAGGGCTCGTCTAATTACACCCATCCTCACATCTTTATCCTATTAAAAAGGTAGCGGGGAAAGTGGAGTCAAGACTACACCATTTACCATATACCATAATATACTATATACTTTATACTGTGTGTTATTATATGACAAGCGTGGAGTGTAGACTGTAGACTGTAGACTTTCAAGCGGAATAATAATAATGATACTAATAACGCAGAGAGCGGAACCAGAAAGTAAAGAAGCTGGCTTCAAACAAAAAATGAACAACAAAATGAGCCTCTGGAAGCGCATCTTCATTCTACATTCTACCCAGAATACACTCTATATAGTATACACTATACACTCTTTACTGTAGAGCTTCTGCAGGACTACGGCCTACATTTAGAATTTACAGTCTAGATTCTAGTGTGAGGTTTATATCTTTTAATACTTTAAAATTTTACACTTGGTTCAACGCAAAACTCCTTCATTTTACATTTTATAGTTACAGTTGGACATGGAAGTGGTGTAGAAAGATAGAAGGAAGGAAAAACAGAAGCAAAACCAAGCTCAAATGTACATTGTACATAGATCGACAGAACTCTAGTCGACGTGTATATCTGTGTATACTGTATATATTGGACCGTAAAACGGAGAGCGAGAGAAAGAATAAGGAGGGAACGAGCTCGTATATGGTCCATTAAAGGCGATGAAGCTAACGGAGAATTTAATGCGTAAAATTTGGCCTTCTTTCCATCTTAATACTGGATTTCACGTCTTTCTCCCGACTCCTCTTCACTACTTCATACTCCATACTCCAGATTCCAGATTCCAGACCCCAGACTCCAGACTCCAGTGGCAAAGTTCTCCAAATGTGTACACATGATTCACAATCTGTAGGTGAATGTGAATGTGCATGTAGTTCCACTAAAAGTACGAGTAAGAGTACCAGTACAACTACAGCAGTTTTGTCTATATTGGAGTCCTGAGACTAAAGAAATCTTCCATTTCCTTTTCCCCATTCTCCGTTCTCCATTCTCCAGAATCCTGAATCCAGAATCTAGAATCCAGAACCGTAGACAGTAGACAGAAGACAACACACAGCTCTATGATTATAGAGCAGGGATATTGCAGGGAACAAGGAAGCGTTAAGGTTGGAGAGCGGTTGAGAGGCGTACGGAGACTATTCACTATTCATGCTCATGGAGAAAAGTCTAAAACTTTCCCTCTTGTGAGCATTGAAACCAAATGCGTGGAAGCTGTCGGCAAAAACTAGTATATCATTTCCAGGGAAAGACAAGAATGACTTTATCCTCCTCCACGAATATCATATGCGAGTAGAAAAACTATGCACTATACACTATACAAGGAAGAGTACAGAGTACAGGCTAAGAGCTGAGAATAGATAGGGAAGAGGACGCTTTATTGCCAATCTAAAGTAGACACACATACATTATATATCTGTGTATTGTGTACTGTATCTTGTATCTTACCTCATGGAGCAAGAGTAAGGACTTTATACAATATTTCCACAGGCCTGTCTACTGTCTACCGCTGGAAACACCCAACATTGAATATTCAAAATCCAACCTTTGGAAGAAACTGTATCGTACCAATTGTATGTATCTGTACACTTGCACTTTTACTTTTACTTTCACTTACAAGTTCCTCTTCTTTCGGCAACTTACACAATATATACATGGATTTTTCTGATTTACATATTACATATCATCCTAAATATTGCTTCCTATACATGAAATGAATCGAATCGAATTACTATTAATCATGTTCGTATAAATCTTCCTACAGTGAAGAGGGATAAAAAATACCAATGCCTTAAATTTGAAAATGAGACATTGGACATTTTCTCCTTAATGGCTTCTATCTCATACTAGAAAAGAGGAAACCTTATATTATGGCATGTAATCATTTGGAAATTTGGAATGGTGACTAATTTATTTACTTGGACAAGTACACCTTTTTGCCTTTGCCTGTTTTCAATTTTTTTTACTTCTCTGCTAAGATTAGTTTCAAAGGGTTTGTCTCTGTATCTGTGAGGCTTATGGAAAAGACGATTTAGTAATCTCCGCATAATATACATACAAGGAAATATTAGAAAGCTATACTTGTATAATAACATGGCATCCGGCAGACGACATGTAAAATGTACAGTGTACAGTGTACAATGTGCAATGTGCACTTTCCAACATTCATTACACATCTGTATGAATACTATGGGAACTCTATTAGTGGCGATTACAAATAAAAGAGAAAAGAGGTACGAGGAAACTAAATGGAACTAAAGTGAGAGAACAAGTGAATGAGGATTTGTTACGGTCCAGTCAACTGGACCAACAAGAGACAGGAACAAGGAGGCCCGGCCACCAGCCAACGACGAATAGAAAAAACCAAAACCAAAACCAGAACCAGAAACCTAACTCCACATCTTACTCAAGGAGGAAAACTCAAACTGAAACTCAAGAGAAAAAGTAAGAGGGATAATGTGTAAGGCAGTAGGAAGGCATCCACCCATAAATACATACTACATACAACATACATAGGAAGAAAAGAGTCAACCATCCAAGAATCCAAGAGCTGTCCAACAACTAACATGTAGCCAACATCCATCTGTGTGTTCCGTTCTATTCTATACTTTTTACTATGTACTATACCAGAGTGGACCAGTCCACAGTCCGCAGCCCATCCACCAACAAACCAGACCAAACCAAACCAAACTAAGCCAAGTCAAGCCAAGTTTCAAGATGGTGAGGAAGGAAAGAAAACTACAGAGACTTGATACTTGATTGAAGTCGTCCAACTTACGACTTAACAGTCTCCCCTTTACTCTTTCCCTTCTTTCCCTTCTTTCCCTTCCTTTCTTCTCCTTTCCTCCTTTTCTCCTTTTCTATAGAACATGTGAATGGAGTCTCTCGGGAGTAACACATACCGACATACACATGTGTAATGTGTATACAGTCCACACAGTACACACAGTACACATACTCATAAAACCTCTTTCTTTACTTCTTATTGACTCTGACTGTAGAGACTGTAGAGACTCTAGAGACTCTAGACTCTAGACTCAAGACTCAATTCAACTCTTTACCTACTTTCCTTCCTCCATACTCTACACTCTACACTCCTTATATGATTTTGACTAGAGTCCAAAGACTCTAGATTCTAGTCAAAGGTACATTGTACTTTGTTCATGTTCACTGTACTGTACTACGTTACTACATACCTCTGCATCACATCCCCAATGTGCACAAAGGACGAGTAGAAGAAGTAGCAGAAGCACAAGTACAAGTAATAGAGGAACGTTTGTGATATGGAACTGCACCGAGTATTTACTCACACATGTATTCACGTACACAGTACACAGGAGCACCAAATCCTTACAAACTAAGTCAGTCGTGAACTTCCAACTTTTACGTTCAGTAGTTCAGTATTCCGCTTTCACTGTACGATATACGATATAAACGGGAAAAGGTGACTTGACTTGATTTGACCATGGCATCTTCTACACTATACAGATTAGCCAGTTATGGGTTACTCTTCTGCTTTCTTTCCTTTTCAATTACCTACTTGAAGACGACATGGGAGAACTACTAGAAACTAGAAACTGGAAACTAGGAACTAGGAACCAGCCTGTCCCGTTTGTGTACAAACCCATAATTAAATCGGATCCGAATTCAAGATCGAGTTGGAATTCCAATTCCAGTTGGAATTTTGAGGAGCCCATGTACAATCTTCAATGTACAATGTTAAATTCTCACTCCCATTTTTTTTACTCCAGGTATTCATCCGATAAAATCCAACAACTTTTTCTCTTTGATGAAAACCCTTTATAGAGTACAGTGTACATTGTATATAAATGGATAAATGGATTTTTGTGAAAGAAATGATATAATTGATTCATTTCAAAACTTTTCCTTTCACAACTACGAGAATCACACCAATCCAAACCAATCCAATCTAGCGTATGTGTGTCTATGTAACTATGTATGTTTACCTGTGGGAATCGTATTTCTTTTAATGGAGTTTTTTTATAATAGTAATAATAATAATAATAATTACGTCAATCTTTTTCCCACACAAGTGTATTTGAAAAGATCAATTATACTTGAAGAGTCCACAATCCAAAATCCACAAAATATCTTACATGATACTGATATTAATACTGATCCTGGCACAGCACAAACAAATAAAGATTTTATTATTCTTGTTTATTTTACAAACTGATTTCCTACAAAGTTCTTTAGATATCAAAGGGTTTTTTGGTTTGAAATTCTCTTAGTGGCTCAGAGGAGCTAAATAACCGCGCTCTCACAAATGGCAAATGGCAAATGGCAAATAGCTGATTGAAAAATTGGATATTTTGAAAATTGGAAAAAAAGCTGAGACGACAGTCAAAATGTAAGGAGTATGTTGATTTTAAATTTTTGATGGTTCTCCAATTGAAACGAATCCTGTTTTCCTCTATCGGTACTTACGTGTTCTGAATAAAATTGACAGGAAACAGAAAAGTTGAATGCCTTTGCACATTCACAAGTTTTTTGTTTTTTGTGCAAAGTAAGCACCACCACATTTTTCTTTTGTTTCAGGGTTTCCTACCAGTTTGTTGTTGTACGTATTGTTGTTTTTGTTTCACTACCGGTAATGTAGCGTCCCATCAAAAAGCGACAAATGTCGAATTACAAAGAGGACCTATTATGTATTGTACATTGTGCTTCAACAATGTACAATGTGCAATGTACAACATTTTGTATTGCGTAGCATTACACATTGTAAATTGGATACTTTTCTACTTATGCTTGTATGCATGTTGTATGTATAATGTACATGTACACAACAGTGTGTTTGCAGTTTTGGCAATTCAAAGAAAGGATTTGAAAAGAAAAAGAAGAAGAAGAAGTTCTCTTATAAAAATAGAAAAATGTACAAAAATACACATAAATATTCGCACCATCTTTCAAAATGACAAGGACAATGTATTTTTCCTCTCTCTCCTCCAGACTTTATTTCCATGTGTATTCCTAAATTCTCCTCTGACTCAACTCCAAATCGACTAGACTAGATTCAGCTCCACAGTCGAGTCGAGTCGACTGGAGTCAGGGCTTGACTTGACTTGACTTAGTTTCTTTCTCTGCTTCAGCTTAAACATATAGACCATCAGTTTCAACTTTTCTCCCTTGCACTACATTGCAAATCAGGCTGTACAGTGTGGACTGTAGCAGAACATTGTGTATACATATTTATAAAACGAGGGAAAAAATGATCTCACAGCTCAAGTCTCAAGTCTCAAGTCGTTTCTTTTCTCCTTGTACACTGCGAGTTCTTTATTCCTTCGCCTTATTTTTTATTTATATGATGTGTAATATGCATATTTGTTCCATTCGTCTTACTCTTTTCCTCCGTACCCTTTCTTACTCTTCTCCTTTCTCCTCTTCTTTTCTTTGGAGTTGAGAGTTGGGAGTTTTGAGTAAGAGAGAAAACATGTTGAAAAATGAGGAGGACAAGTTCGAAAAGGATATCAAGTGTATAAAAACTGTATTAATAATATAGGAATGGGCATGTGAATCATCGTGGCTCAAGTGGGAAAAGTGAAAATAAAGTGTGTCCTGCTTTCTGCCCCTGTCTCTGTTTCGCTTTTTATCCTGTTTCGATATCCTGGGTCCGGGTGTGAAGTTTCTCCATACACAAGTCTCCATGGTAACATGATCAAATGAAGAGACTACCGTATAAAAATGAACTCTCTCTCTCTCTCTCTTGTCCGGTCATTCTACATTCTACAGTCTACACGTAATACGGAATGTAGAGATACATTCCCAAAAGCAAAAAGTAAAAATATTTAGTCGTAACTTTTCTCAAAACTCCAAACCCAAAACCAAGGGCTTTGCAAAAATCCTCTCTCTTTCTTTTCCCTTAGTTCTACAGAAGGTAGACTACAAACTACAAGCATATTTTTGTATAGACTATACATATTGTTTTGTATTGGATTGGATTGTGCTGTGGATGAAGGAACGTCGTGTCCACTTTTTTTACTTTTGTGTTTATACACAGCAACATGGAAAAAATCAAAGGAAACCTGCAGCTGAGACGGGAGTCTCAGTAAAACATAAACTACAGACTACAGACAGAAGAAGGAAACTTGGGGAAATTCTATCCAGCTGGACTAAACGGGATTCTAAACTGGAACTGGAATAGGAACCAAGAGAAGAAAAATACTAGAACAAGTACGAGTACAAGTACGAAAATAGGAAAATACGAATGCAAGTACGTAGAAAAAGAACTGTTAAGAGTTTAGAGTTAAGAGTACACAACTCTGAATGTGAATAAAGAACATTTTTCAATTTGATATATCTCAGCCTTCAATCTCTCCGGATTCGAGGAACAGAAAACGTCTGTTCACTGTTCACTGTTCATGTGTCCTCCTTCATGGACGGTGGACAGACATCCAATAGCTTCTTTCTATTTTCTCTCCCATTTCCTTCTCTCTTTCTCTTTCTTTCTCTCTGTTTGTTTGTTTGTATGTATTATGTTGTATTGTATTTTGGCACAACCCAGTGCTATACACTGCAAAAAGATATTTACTTACATTGTACTCCTTGTCGCATTCTATTGCTGTCTTTTTCTCCTCTTTTTTTCTCCGACTCTGAGAATTTATAAACAGTTATTCCTCCGACTCAAGTCAAGTAAAAAAGTAAAAAGAAAAGGCCAAGCAGCTGATGCTTGGTTTGGATTTGGATTTGGTTTTGGTTTGGTTTCCTTGGATTTTGTGTACTTTGTGCTTTTGCTGAGCAAACATTGGAATTACTCGACAAGATTCTTGAAAAAATGCTACTCTTCAAGAGGCAGGAAAACGGGAGAAAAGTGAGCGTTTAAGAAAGAGCATTTCAATGGTGTATACTGTATAGAGTATAGAGTATACAGATTACAGAATTGTCAGGGATATGTGGAAAATTATCAAATGGACCATGATAATGCTGGATGGATTCTGTAGCCAGCTCCAACTTCTTGTATTCACAATTCACAAGTCCCGTGGACTTTGGAACGGAATTTGTGCGTAGTAATTCCACTTTAAAAGGAAAACAACCGAGCAATAAACCTTTATATATTTCCTTTCTTTTCTATTGCTATTGCTATTGACTATTGACAATCGACAATGTATTCCACCTTTCAAACATTTCTCCCGTGTACATTGTACATTTTACATTTTACAGTTTACACACTAATAAAATTTACAATAACAATTTCTCGCAACAAAACTTTCACTGCAACTTTCGCTGGTGATTGGTGATTGGATTGGATTGGATTAGCAAGACGTGATAAAATAGTGGAAAATTTCTCTGTCATTCCTTACCAAAATAATTTTGAATGAGAGGAACATTATTATCATTATTATTTATGTACTACTATTTCTAGCTCATTTCAATTTCAATTTGGATTTGGACTTGGATCTAAATTCAAAACTAACTAAAAACCTTTGTATCAAGTTATGAACAAATAAATCTAGTTGATCATAGCATATTCATTATTCACAATAAAAAGTGTATAATGTATAATATTTATTTATGGTAACTACAGGGATCAAAAGTAACAGAATTCTCTATCTTTGAAACTGTCACTCATCAAAGTTTGAGGATTACTATTATTTACACAAGTCCATTGTGTTTGGGTTGATGCTATTTTATGTCTTATGTTTAAAAGTGTGGAAAACTTTTAAACAGGGAGAGGAATTGAATGATGAAAATGTTGGATGTTGGATGTTGGATGTTGGACATTGGACAGTCCGTTGAAAGTTGAAAGGGTTTTAAATTTCAAAAGTGATTTGAATATGACACTTTTATACTAGTCTTATAGACATTATATTTATCTGTATTTATGCCCATCTTTATCTCTTGTTTTGTTTTGTTTTTATTACATGTGATTTGAATAATAGGAAATAATAGGATGAGATAGATTTGACATGACGTGGTTTTCTCTCTCTGTCCTTTTCTTTGATGCGGCCGACACTTTTGTTTTGTTTTTGCCCATCCACCACACAATAATATTGTGGATTGTGGATTGTGGATTGGAATGTGGTCAGAACAAGGGAAAGAAGATCCGCCGGGGTAAAACTAGGAGTAGTAGTAGCAGTAGTAGTAGTGAAGAATCCATCTGTTTTTATCTCTACATTCTACACTGGTACTTGAATTTGTACACAGTTTGTGCTTTGTGCTTTGTACTTTGTACTTTGTACGTTGCTATTTGCAGGGAAATGAGAAATACAGATACAGATATTGTAAATTCGATTTTCATCTCTACTTACATGTACAATGTACAATGTACATTGTACATACAAAAGCCATAAGCCAAAAGTCAGTATCGTCAAAGACAAAGAGAAAGCGGAGAAAGATGTGTAGGAACTCTCTAAAAGACAGAGGAAGAGGGCAGAAGAGCACGAGAGAGAGATAGAGAGAGATGCAATGAAAAGAGGAGAAAAGAGAGAGAGAGAGAATCCTGTGGTTTTTGATGCTGTGTTTGTGGTTTTTCCCACAGGCTGTGGATTTCCGTTCAAAGGCTTTTTCTACTGTTTTATTACTACTGAACATCATGCCGAACCCCAAAGATATCATGTCACACAATTCAGATTCAAATTCAAATGTACTACAATCTGCAATCAAATCCACAATACAATAACAGAATACAAAATAATCTGTTTTTCCTCAATTTTCCAGCATCATAACACATTTTATACTTTGTACAAAGCCGGAGTCCTGCGTAGTTCCACAGTTCTGAATTCTGACTCACTTGAAAAACTCATCTTTGATCTCACTTTTCAAAATTAAAAAAGAATAATAAGTATTACTATATTATTAATGGACTTTTCAGGACTTCAAAGTTCAAAGAACCGTTAGTAAAAGTATGTGAAATGTTTTATTTAAAATACAAATACTTGAAAAAGTTGAAGTAAAATTTAGGTAAAATGTTTCAGGTGACTGTAATCGTGTAGCTAGATTATTCCTTTGGTTTACAAAAATACAGAATACAGAAACAAGGGACAATGGACATTTTACAATATCACATATTTTAATTTTGCTGCCTTGAGCTTTCTTGAGTATTAAGTACACTGAGAGAAAAGGTCATTCCGAGAGCATTTCGTGAGCATTGCTCCCATGTTATATTATATGGGATGCTCACACAATGCTCGTAAAAAGCATCCAAAGCAATGAATTTTTCTTACAGTGTATTAAGGCTGGTCTAAATTTATCCTTTAACAAGTTTAAAAAAGGACTGAGGCACAAGTACTACATAATATTCCATATCTCATATCTCTTTTCATCTTTGCCGCTTGTCTTTTAAAAAATACAGACTCTTTTATTTACTTTTTTATTTCTTCTCTTTTTAAAAATCGCCCTTCACTCTCGATTCACTTGACTCCTTCCACTTCCTCTTGTCTCACACTCATCTACACAAAACACAAAACAATAAACAAAGAGACCAGGAATCAGCTACCTTTGGTCTTTTTTAATTCCTTATTGTTGTCTTTTACTCTCACCAGACGCAATGGAGTGGAGTGAGCTGGAGTGCTTGATCAACAATTGAGACGTGTGATATGGGATACGCGTAGGATGGGATTCCTTAATACACTTTTATATCAAGTAAATTACATATCGTATGAAACGTACGCATGGAAAAGGGGAATGCCAATACAGTATGAGTTGAAATGGATGAGGGGAAAGCGTTTGCTACTGTGCTACTGTGTTGGGAAATATAGGAAACATAACATTCAGGATATCTCACGAGGTAAAGTAAAGTAAACCTGGGCAGACACTTCACTTTCACTTGCTTTCACTACTACTCTCGTCTTCTCTCCGCTTGGTTTGGTTTGGTTTAGTCTGTGTAAAATATACCTTTATATTACATATTGCAACGCTGTACACTGTACACTATAGTTACTACAATAGTAGACTTGAAATTCTTTCCTTATCGACATGTACATTTTACATTGTACATACATTCCTTTCTGTATAGATGCTTGTGTATAAAGTGTACAGGGTACATTTAAGTTTGGTTTGAGAGTTGGAGGAAAAGGGAATGAGGCTTTTGGTGTCGACAGTCGATTCTCCTTCAACCCTTTTCACCTGACTGCCTTCAAGTGTCAAGTGAAGCTATGACACTACACTACACAAGAATACACAAGAAACTACAGCTACAGCTACGATCCACAATCCACAATCCACTCACTCCTATTTTGTACCTTTACGTTTAAGTACACGTATTATTATTATTACTTGTGATACTTTTCCTACTTTTACCAGCCGTACTGTTACATTTATATGTGCAGTGTACAGTGCAATGCAATACAATACAAACGAAACGATCCTCATCTCAACAGCAACAACAACATGAGATGAGGATGGAGTTGGAGTTGGAGTTGGAGTTTGAGTTTGAGTTTGAGTTGGAATTGAAGTACCAGAGGAAATGCAATTGAAAATGAACTCAACTTTGGATTTTCCAACTGCCATTTTAGAAAATGAGTACACGTGGAATAACGAGCTCCACCTTGATGTTTTCCCCAGGTTCTACTTTATTTTGTGGTACACTCTTCACTTTTTACTGTACATTTAAAAGTGTACACTGAACACTGTACACTGAACAATATTTATTGTACATTCTAAATTCTGTACATTTTTGTACTAATAAACCAAGCGGAAGTTTTACAAGTACTAAGATTTATTTTTCAGGCTCTAAAATTATTGTGATTCAACTTCCCTTTTTTTAAAAAATTAGTAAAGAGTTTAAAAAGTAAAGAATCTTAAAAATCTTATTTTGAAAATTCAAAGTAAAGGAACAAAACCAACAATGCATGTTTTTCATCCATTTGTATGTGTATTATTTACAAACATTCTTCTTGAATCTTTTTTCATTTAGTTTTTCTTGCAACACTTTTAAGGAAACATCAAACACCAAAGGGACACACAACATGCACTTGAGTTGTGTAATCTGGATTAGTGGATTCAAAGTTTAAAGTAAAATAAAAGGCGACGAATACGGATGTGGTCGTAGTTGTCGATGTGGTTGGCAATGTGGATTTGGATGTGGATGCCGATGTAATACGAAACTTGATCACAACAACCTTTCAAAGAGTGAGCCTAGTGTAAATACTTTCTCCTATCTCTTCCTCCTCACAATATTTGTCTTCCCCAAGAGACTAGAGTCGAGGACAGTACAGTACAGGACAGTACACTAGAGTAAGGAGCAAGCATCGACTATGAAAAAAGAGCAGTTCCCTACAACCCACATTCAACTCAACTCAACTGGAGAAAAAAAAAGATAGAACATGGGAAATCTAACTACAAAGTTTTGATATCTCGGTAAACCATTCACTCAACTTGACTCAACAATACTTTCAACAAGTCTCAAAGAAAGAAAGAAGAGGGGGAAAGAATTGGGAATTGAAATTCAAAAGAAGAGGTTTCTTCTTTCACCTATTTCCCTTCTCTTCTCCATGTATAATGTATATTCGTACATAGGTATTTTATTATAAAATACTTACGACAGATTTTTTCAGCTCGTGGTCCACCAGGAATTTTTTTTGACTCCTTTACCTTGTGCTACTTTATTGTTGCCTTATTTCATTTTCATTTTCTTGTTCATGTCCATGTAGTTCATTCATCTGAACACCATGAGACCATGGGGTTTGAAAGAGAGAGTATAAAAGGAAGCTGGAATTTTTTTGAACCATCTTTAACGTCACCATATGTTTTAGGGTACAAAAATACAAATGAATTCATGTACAAAAAACAACTTTCTTTTAAGCATAGAGTGTACTCTGTACAGTGTACAGTATAAAGCATACATATGCTTAAAAATATGTCCATGGTGTAAAAGGGATACTTTGTACACACAATGAAATTGCATTGTATGTTAACTGTCATGGTCACTGTCACTGTCACTTTTAGTTGAAAGTACTTTTTCTGTCCTTTGGAACCTTAATTTTTATTAAAAATTATCTTTATTATCATTACTTGAGCAATTAATGAAAGTAATAAAAGAATTCTAGTAGGCGTGAATACTTGCTCCAAGTCCTTTCTTTCCCCTTTCTTTCTCTTTCTCCCAACAGGAAACGTGCCAAGTTTCTCTTGGTACTTACTTGCTTACAGAGAAATGGAGAAGACGGAGAGAGGACACAACAGAAGGAAAAAGAGATCATGAAAGGGAGGAAGTGGGAAAATACATAAAAGGCCAGGATAAGAAAGCCAGACGGAAAAGTGAACAAGACATTTAACTTTTGTGACTTTTCATTGCATCCAGCATACAGCATCCAGCATCCAGTGCTATGAAACGCCATAGCCATTGCCACTGCCATTACTATGCAAAGGCATACTAATAATGCAAATGCACGTTTGTATGTCTCAACTTGGAGCAATGTGCAATATGAGTACAATTCACTAGATCCATAGATCTAAAGATCTAGAGATCCAAAGATCCCACTATCCAAAATCCCTCCCTCCCGGACGGTATGTCATGCTCCATGTCTCGGTTTATATGCACAAGTGGTACATGTTACATGTTCAATGTTCAAGGTTCACTGTACGTCGTACAATGTACATTGTACATGCAAGTATTATGTAAAATTTGAAATGTACAGCAATGTGCTCATCCTCAAGCACTGAGCATTGAGCATTCTATTAGGATTAGCCATGTAAAATTAAATTACGTAATAAACGATAGTAGCCCTGGGAAATGGGTTGACTCGATGACTGAAAAGTATCCTAAATGATACCATAGGGCTTAAGAAGTAAAATTCTAAAGTAGACAGCACAAACTGGGAACGGGTGAACGCTGTCTACAAACTCCAGTCATATCCAGATTCCAGATTCTAGATTCTAGATTTCGAGAAACCAGAAACCAGAATACTACAACTCCACAGATTCTTGGAGACAAGGATTCTAGGATTCTAGGATTCAACCATGAGGATTCCAGTTGAGAGTTGAGGGACAAGAAAGTTTGGGAATCAGAATGTTGGGAAAGATGGCAAGTACGCAATTGCAGATTTATCCAAGAACTAGATAAGATAACATTCTCACTACTTTCTATTATATTATATTATTATGGCATACATCTGTCTTTCCACTGTGTACGCTGTACTTTCTACTCGAATACAACTTGAGATAAAGATTGTACATGTACAATGTACATTGTACATGTGTATGCAAACAAAATGGTATTTTCCTGACTTGACTCTGTCATCGCCTTCTACTCTCGTCCTTTTCATTCCTACGTCTTGTGTCTGTAGTTGACCGTATTTATTTATTCCACTAAAAGTACTCCACACAAAAGCTGGAAACTGAACTTGGACAACGTGGAAGAGGAACCGGTCTATAGAAAATCGGTGGCTCATAATAAATAGCTCATATTTTCTTCCTTCTACTTTATTACCCTTATTAAAAGTATTTTACTATTTTTAAAAATCTATAAAATGAAAGAAATGTTGATGATGACAAAAATTAAAGATGGTCAGCCATTTTTAATGGGCATTGTTTTTGAAAAGAAGAGTGTGAATGTGAATCGTCGTAGGGTGAAAAGGTGAAAGCGTTACAGCTTGCACTATTAACTGTAGCATACACTATCCACTATCCGCTATATACTATCCAGTGTAATGTATCGATCTAACGTCGTCACACAAAATTTAATTTTCCTTTTCCTCCTGCCAGCCACATTCACATTATAAGCTATAGTGACCAAGCAAAAAAGTAAAGTAACACCAAACCCAAAACCCAAAACTCAAAACACAGGGCACTGGGTACAAGTAAAGTAAAGCCTCACAAAAGCTTATTACTTGAACATACATGACACATAGAAAAACACACCACATACTACTTACACTCTACACTCTACACTCTACATTCTACATACTGCATACAAACTTGCTTGTGAGCATTAGGAACAACACGTACTTTCTTTTTACAATGATTTACGTGTACATAAAAAAGGGATAGAGTATACAATATACTAGACCTAGAAATAATAGTATACCATGCTTTGTTCTTTTTACTTTGTGCTTTACACCAGACGTCTGTATCAGAATGTAGAATGTAGAATGTAGAATGTAGATAGGGACATAAAGGATATCTACATTATATAAATATTTGTAAGCTCCGAGCTTCACCTTTCAAAGAGTGTAGGAAAATGTCTCCTTTGTCCGCAATAATCGTAAGTTCTACTTGCCTCCAGCCAGTGTATAGTGTCTAGTGTCTAGCGTCTAGTGTTTTATTCTTTTTTCTCTCTTATTCCTCCCTTCCTTCCTTTCTTCACTTTCCACATAGTCATGTTCATCCTATGTTTCTTTCAAAGTACTCAAAGTACTATCATGTACATTGTACATTGTATATTGGACACAAAAGTAGATGGGTACAAAAGAGTAGAGGAATGAGGTAAAAAATAAAGGAGAAAAAAGACAGAGAGAAAGAACCAGGGAAAATAAGGGTGAACTACTCTAAATGAATTAACTGAAACTGTGTTTTCAACCTTATATTATGATTATTATACACACCAGTCCATGTACTTTTGGAATTTGGAATTCGGAATTCGGAACTCAGAACTCAGAGTTCGGACTTTAACCTTCGTCATATTGCGTTCTTCCTTTTCCATATCATATTGCAAGAAACTTATGCTGCATCAAAATAGCGAGCAAGCTTTAGCACTAGCGTTTACACACACAGAAGAACATAAGAACATGTGTATGTATGCATGTATGTATGCATGTATGAGTCTACTTACGTCTTACATCATATGGCATTAGTATTTTGAGCGTGTGTAAAAATAGGAACATATGTACGTGGGATAATTTTAATACCAGTATGAAGGCACAAGTCCCATCAACTTTTCTCACTTTCTAAGCTCCAAGTTCAACTTCAAACTCCAAAGATATGCTCCATGTATTTTCACCAGCGTTTAACTTGGTAAATATTAAATGTGAAGTAGGTGGTATGCATAACCTACAGTTGTGATATTAAAAACTACACATGTATCATGTATAGCTGATATACAATACTTATATTGTACATCCTACATTCTACATACACGTTGCCCATGGACTATATATGAAGTAAAAGAGTAAAAGGAAAAAGAAAAGAGAAGAGTCGCCGTCATTTTCACAGTCATAGTTAAGTTCATCCCCCTTCGGGCATGTAACATTTAGGACTGTATGAACAAGTTTCCATGTTTTCCACATTTCTGATTCCTTCGTCATCTCATTATGTGTATATGCATGTCTTTAGTCTCTAGTCTGTAGTTTCTAGTTTCTAGTTTCTGCTTTCCAGTCTCTAATCCAAACTTACAAGGAAACAGAATAGAAACATACGTTTTTATTACAAGCAGAAAAACTTTGTTTATAAGAGTTTTCACTCATATTACATATTACGTATTACTTATTACAATCTACAACCATATTCTTTGTTGTTCTTCTACTTGTTCTTCTTGGTTTTATTTCTCTTTCCTGGTTTTCTAGTTTTTGGTTCTTCATTCTTTATGAACTTAACTAAATACCCTTGAAGGACGGCTGGAATTAAATTAGTTTACATAATTGTTGTAAGTAATGAGATTAAATGAGGTAGAAAAATTAATATATATTTTAGCAGAATTTTATCTTTTCCTCTCGTTAGTTCATATCGTCATTGAACATTGAACATTGAACATTCTGAACACAACTTAAACTGAGAAAACCCGCCTAGTTCTTCCAAAAATAAACAACATAATTCTAAAATTTCAACCAAGGTTTTTAAAAAAGAGTACTAAATTTTACTTAAAAGGTTGTGCCAAAATAGTACTACCAACAACAAATCATACATTAAAATATTGTAGGTTTTTTGTACAAAAAATAAAGGTCTTTTGACCCTCAACTTCTAAAGCTGGGGTTTGATTCGACTAAAAAAAGCAAGGCCGTGATCTCTCGTTCTCATGCAGTGTGAAAGGGAATTATAATTGTGACGAAAGTACAATGACAAGTATCCATTGTTACAGTACTGAATACTGAATAGTGAATTGAATTCTTGACTGACTGTGTCAAAGAGAAAAGAAATGAAGAGTAGATACCAAAGAAAAAAGTATAATACATGTACAGAAGATTTCTGGAGGGAGATTTGGATAAGCGAGAAGCTTTCTTTCTGTCTGTCTATTCTATTCTATTCTATTCTATTATATTCTTTCTTTCTTTCTTTCTTTCTTGCTTTCCTTTTCCATTCTTCGTCTTTTGCAATGGTTTGTGTGTGAATTTTTTACGAAGATTAATTATTCATGGGAGACTCGAGTGGATTTGACAACTCGAGCCAATTTTTTTTTCTTTCTGCTACCAAAAAAGTACCAATGGAAGTAAAAGTACGAGCACAAGAAGAACAAGAACAAGAAGCAGCAGAAGACTAGTAAAAGAGTAGAGTTCAGACTGCATAGTGAGGAGTGTGGAGCCGAAGCCGACGTCGAAGTCAAAGTCGAAGCAAAAGAGAAATGAAGAGGAGGAAGAAAAGTTTTCGCTTCAAGTTTGGCGCTGAATTTGATTTTGGTTTTAGATTTTCATTCTTTGCCCTCTCTTTCTCTTTTACTTTCTCTTTCCCTTTCTTCTGTTTCTCCTTTTGAATTTTGGATGCATCGAATGGATTCTGCCGTGTGCTTTTCTTTTCCACTAAATTCAGTTTAGTTTAGTTGAGTTCAGTTTAGCTCAACTCAGCTTAGACTGAGCTCGTTCAACTCGGCGTTCTGCTTTCTTCCTAACTAAAACTCGAGACTCAAAACTCAAACTTGGTCGTCATATGAGCATCCGCCTATTCAATTATATTCTTCTTTCAACTCTCTCCTGCTTACTTTCCTCTTGTTCTTGTTCTTGTTCTCGTTCTCACAGTAGTGAGAGAGTTGGGATCAAAAGTCAGCTAGTAAATGCTTCCATATCTTTACATACATTTATATTTTTATATGTATATAAACTAGACAGACTATAGACGTTGACTTTTTCTTTGCCATTTTTGGAGGAAAGCCTGGAGGACTGAATTCTAAATTCAACTCAATCAACTTTTTTTCTCCCTCCTCCTCGTTCTTTAAATACTTATTGTACATGGATGTGTTTGCATCATATGTCTTCAACTTTCTTTTTGGTCTGGTTTGGTTTGGTTTGACTCGGGTTTCTCTACCTTTTTTCATCTCTTCTCTCTTCTCATTCTTTTCCGTTTGGTTACTTGATCCCACAAGGAAAACAAATTAAAGGTTCATTTGCAATTCTTAAATTACTTTGTTCACATGAAATGATGTTCAATATGTATGATGTAGAGTGTAACATGTACCTTTTTCTTCCATCACCCTTGATCCTTGATTCTACATTCTACATGAGGTCTGTGTTCCATAAGATACGTAAACATTTTTTTCTTGGGTAAAATTCAATTAAACTGTGCAATGTTTACTCTACCTCAACTTTTTTTGTTTAATCTTTTGTCGGCCAAGATTAGACATAAGACATAAAATATCAAACTTTTACAACACCAATAAATGAAAAGTAACACATTCTCTTGAGCCTTTATGAATTATGTAATCATCATTAGAGATACAAGTACATTTGGAAATTAGTAATTAAAAAATTATCTTGGTTAATTCAACATGTCAATATTTTTCAATTCAAAATCACACCAATTTCATTTATATATTTCAGACTTTAGACTTTTTCTTTGATTGGATTGTCGAGTATAGAGTGCCGGTGTACAGTGTACACTGTACTCGTATATATGTAAAGTAACTACTGGATAAAGTAAAATTCTGCAAAGTTCAAAGTGAACCTAATGGAGTCAACTAACTCGTCCCTCTGTTTTTGTGCTCATTTTATTAGCGAACAATGGTTGTGAAAGAGAGAGCGAGGAGAAAGGACGAGAGAGAAAGTAAGATAAAAACAAAGAAAGAAAGAAAGAGCCATTCCTATTTTGTTTTAGTTTCAGTTATATTCTACTACTTTAACTTTCCCTTTCACTTGTACTTTTGGATACTTCCAGTTGAGTTCCAGGAACTGAAAACTGAACCTTTTAAACAAGGTAAATTAAATTAGAAGAGAGAGAAAAAAGAGAAGAAACAAGCTCTTCGTACTTCCTTCAACTTTCCTCAAAATCTTTAGTACAGAGTACAGACGTACAGATGAAAGTCTGAAACCATTCTCACTATGTAAAATGTAAATGTAAAAGGTATATTTAGCTGTAACAATCTATCATCACCATCACCATCTTGTTGATTAAGTTGGGAAGGTACTCGAGAGTTGAGCACTCTGTAGTAATCAGTATAATCATGAGCATTGAGCATGGATGTATGTAAGATGTGTGTATCATTACATGAGATCATTTTTGGATTTTATGACTACACATGCCTAATAGATTGTAGAAAGAAGGAATACCTTGGTTTGTCTAAATTAAAAGTAAATCCATTAGTACAATTGAGCATGTATATTCTATGTTCTATGTTCTATGTATGTAGAATGATTGAATGAATCCAAGTTTTAGTTTTGTTCTAGATTCTAGATTCTAGATTCAGGATTCTGGATTCTAGAGTTGACAAAAGAAATTCAATTTTCCTTTCTTTTAATCTCATTAGCTCATGTTAGAGTTTAAAGAATGTGTTTTTATGATTAGTACAATCAAAGGAAAAGAGGAGAGAAGAAGAAGAAGAAGTAAGAGGCAAGTACATAATAGACAAGAGAAACAATGAAACAAAACCACTGAAACCCTGACACAAAGGAAAACGTCCCTTTTCCTCAACGACCAGAAACTGGAAAGTAGAAAAGAAAGTTTGACGACTTGAAAAACACAAGTAGATTTTCAATTCAATTCCCTGTAATAATAATAGTTTCTAATTCAAGCAGGAGAACAAGAGTTGATAGTTGATACTAAAGAATAGTTTTGAGCATATGTACAATGTGCAATGTACAAAGTAAAAAGTAATACACGCGGTATAAAAAGATAAAAAGATCTTTTGACTTGCCGTCTGAACTAAAAAAAAGATTTAATAATTTGCTCCATATAAAATCATACGTATAAAAAAAACTATTGATCAAGTAAAATAAAAATCCATATCAATTTGCCATATATAATATATTAATATATATTTGTCTGATCCGCTTATTGCTTATACTTGCTGTTCTGCTTTTCACTTTAAATGTTCAAAACGGTTCAAAGTATACTTTTGTAAAATTTTTGATTTTTTTCTTCTTCCGTTTACAAAATTTCCTTTAAAAAGTTTTTTTTTCTTTGAATCCTTACTTTTTATTACTTGTGAAATCTGGAGTTGGAACTTTTATATTGTAAAATTAATAAAATTTTTTGTTCTTCTTTTCCCTCTCTCATGATTTGAATTTAAAGTGGAGGAACAAAAATCCGTCTGAAGGTTTTTCTTAGTCTTTCTCTGTTCTGTATATTTCTTACTCTGTGTGTGCACTTTGAACAGTTTGAACATTGAACATTGAACAATCTTCTATCGCCTATCGTATATATATATATGCAATCGATTCTCAACCTCGGTACAAAACTTGAAAGGAATGAAATACAATGCCTCTTTACTCTTTACTCTATCAAAACTCTGGAGTACGGACGACATTACTTTTTAGTTTGTGTATCTGTGCTTTTGGCTGATATCAAGTGTGGGTGTGTGTGATAAACGGAGAATTTCTAGCTCTATATTCTAGATTCTAGAGTCTAGAATCAAGATAGTTATAGTTTCAAATAGGCACACTGTAGACTCTAGAATGTAGAATGTAGAATCTAGACTAGCTTACATGATTCAAAAAGTTGGATAATTTTCTATATTAGTCGACTCGAGAGTACAAAGTATTAGGAATCAAAACTTTTCTTACACGCACTCAGCCTCATTTCGAAACCTGAAGCTGAACCCGCTACCAAAAACTCTTACACTTTATACTTTACACATTACACATTACACAGTGCATGTCATATTGCAACTTTGGGTTTGTCTACTTTCTACCTGGACTCCTTTCCACATAAGAAAAAAGAACCCAAACCCAAAACCCACACTGTAAATTGTACATTGTACATAGGTGAAAAGTCTGACTCTCCGTTTACAATTTACAATTTACTCCCATGTACTTTTATCTACTTGTTCCAAATAAATGCCCAGAGTTTCATAACACACCACAAAAGTATTACAAAGAAGGTGCAAAAATCCAGATATGTGACTCGAAAAACTGATAGTTGCGACTCTAGACTGGAGACTGGAGAGTCGAAAAGTGCTAGATTCTAGTTTCTAGATTCTAGTGTAGAATTCGGAACAGTACAGGAGAGGTACACGTAAAAGTAGAATTATTATGGAAACAGAATAGACGATGTAATGAGACAAGAAGGAAATGAAAACTTGAAGCAAGCTAGAAATTAGACTATACATTATACTTTATACATATAAGCTATCTACATTCTACATTCTAAATTCTACACTACACATTTTACTTTCCCTTGTCTAGTGTCTAGTGTCTCGTGTTTAACCTAGTATTTCATTCTCCATCTCTTGTTTAATATTCTACATAATTCTTTTTCCTAGTCAAAGTCAACGTCAAACAGGAGGAAAGAATTGTAGACCAAGAACCAAGACAAAGACAAAGATGATGACGGCAGGGGAAAACTATGACAAGTTTTTAGTTCCTCCAAAACTTTCCCTTCACATGTTATACTTACTTGGTTTCTTTTTAAATATTGCTCGGTTGATGAAAGAATAATAATAATAATAATGCTTCTAGTAATAATAATAAGATGAACGAGCCGGGGAAAGTGATGGCGATGGCAATGGCAGTGGATGCAAGAAGGTGGAAAGCTGGTGGAAAACCGGAAAATTCTTGAGATTTTCTCAGTTTAAGTAGTCTCCGCTCAGCTCAGCTGCTGCACACTCTAGACTCTAGATTCTAGATTCTACCCTCTACACTCTACACTCTACACGCCTTGGTTTTTTCCAGCACTAGATTTTTCTCTCTTCCTCGTTCCTCTTTCTCCTCCTCCTCCTCCTGCTTTGTACAACAAGAAACTTACTAAATAGCAACTTTTCTCATTGGATTTTATAATCATTTGGATTCATTTTGAAAATAGTGAACTAGTCAACTACTCAAAGCGTAGAGACTTGAGACTCTAGTTTCTAGACGTGATGAGGCAAAAGTTTCCTCTTCTACTTTTATAAAGAATGGTAGTAAAATACAAAGCAAAAGACGAAAATGAAAATGGTTGTGTAGAATGTAGAATGTAGAATGTAGATTGTACGTTGTACACTGTACACTGTACACTGTACACTGTAAAGAAAAGAGTGACAGAGGAAAAGGAACAGGACAAAAATTATTCAGCACGTTGTATCCCCATTTCAATTTTACTAGATATTTCAACTATGTACGTTGATACAATCAAAAATTATCTACAATAACTGCTATACAATTTTGAAAACTTGTCAAGTTTGATTGTAAATAGTTGTTAATCTCTCCTCTTTTCAAATTGGTCCAGACAGTATGTCCTCATTTTATTTATTTTTACAAGTTTACAATTTTACAACTTGTTCTACAATCTTCAGCGAGTCTGAGTTAAAACCTGGAAGCAGTATGATAATTTTCCCTTAACACTTTGTAGCAATTTTGAATTTTGAATATAATTCAAAACTAAAAACTGTACTATTTTCAAAGTTTCTTATCCAGTTGTCAATCCTGTATAAACACGAGGAAACGATAAAAGATTAGTAATATTTATACAAGTATACAAGATGACTTTTGAGTTGACTAGTACTATTTTATTCCCAGAATTCTACATTCTACATCTTGGAACTACTAATTCAATTTAATACAAGTATGCGAGAGAGTGTAGATTTTCTACTCTGTTTCCTTTGGTTTGTGTCTACTTGAGCTCGTTACAAAAAAATATGAAATACGAGCATCTTTGCTTGTGTTTTCATAATATAAACTCCATACTCCATCTCCGTATCTCTCTACTCTCTACACTCTCTTCAATTCGCCATGTGATGTGGATGCATGCTCCGGGCTGCACGTTTTTCTCCCTTCACAGACATTCTTTCTGTGCAGCTGTATCAGACAGGACAAAGGAAATTTGTCCTTGTACATTGTACACACATACAATGTACAGTTAAAGAAACAGTGTACAAAAAGATTGGAGCATAAATCTGTGATTTTAGATAGATAAATAAATCCATCCTTCTCAAGAAATCAATGACATTGCGAGTCTGTTTGTATTTTGTATTGTATGTCAGTTACTTTCTTTCCAGCTCAAAGATTGTCTCCAAAAATATACCCAGACCAGAAACGCCAAACTCCAAACTGGAGATTCGAGATTGGAGATTCGAGATAAATTTTAACTGTTAAAAATCAGGCAGTTTCATTTATTTGTATCAAACTTGAATTATTTTTGCCTGTACAAAATTAGTTACAGCTTCAATCCTGATTTGATTCCTACTGTTGTTTCTTTACATGAATAAAAGAGCGATTTTTCCTTTTATAGAAAGAATCCCAACCAACGAACGTGGAGCAGAGCGTGAATGAAATGATGTAAAGAAATTCACTAAACCAACACCAGAAGTAGGAAAAGGACGAGAGGAAATTTTTAAGTGAGCATCTACGGTCTACAGTCTACAATCTACAGATGAAAAGGGGAAAGGGAAAAAGTCCAGGAAGTATACAGGAATAAATGTACATTGTAAATTGTAGATTGTAGATTGTATAGACGCTGAATGTAACTTGAATCTACTTTCTACTTGTGTGTGGACTTGATTTTTTCCGAGATCCATTTCAATTCTTCCTTATTTGCATATCATGTACAGATATACGTATATGACAATGTAAAATGTAACATGTAACATGGAGAAGGTTCCTACACGTACACTTTCTTATATCTTATATGTATAGATGTAGATTGTAGATGTAGATGTAGCCTATATATTAACACACAAAGACTCATGTTCATGTTCAATCCTCGGTGCTCAATTCTCAATGCTCAATGCTCAGAGAAAGAAGAGAAGCCAAAAGGGCGAAAGAACTAGAAAAATGTGGGTTTGAATAATACTAAGTGCATGACAAGGAAAGGAAGAGAAAGGAAAGAGGAAGGGCAATCTTCCTCCTCAAATATTCACATCCTCTTTCCTTCTTTTTCTTTTTCTTCTACTATTCTACTTCTTCTTGTTCTATTGTACTCTATTGGCACGCTCATGTATAAATATGAAGTATAAAAATTCCAATTCCAGTTTGGATTTGATTCAAATTCAAATTCAAGTCAAAATCCACATGCAAATGTAAATTTTGACAAAGGAAAGGAGGAGAGATCCAGAGATGAAATGGGGAAAGCAAGACGCCATGTGTATAGAGTGTAGATTGTAGAGTGTAGATAGTAGAGGGACGATGAGGACATGAATTCACAAGATCACTGTAACCCCAAAGACCTTCAGTGAAACTTTAGTGAAAAAGCATGCGTGGATGCATATAGTATGTAGAATGTAGAGTGTAGACTGAAGTATCTATGAGGACGGCGATAGTTTTCTGATTCCCTGATTCGATAGGGAAAATGAGCAAAGAAAACTTCCCGAATCCTTTGACTACAAAATAAACAAAATTTTTATCCTCTCTCAGTATCTATCTATCTGTATGAACGACGAACGACGAACGTGAAACTCATGTCTCAAAAATCCAGAATCCAAAAATTTGCAATACATGTAATCTCAGCAGTATGGTCAATATTCACTATTCACATTGAAACAAAATCAAAAGAAGGAAAGAGGAGAACACGTTGCAATTTTGCACCTCAGGATTTCTCATTCTCATAACAGTAAAAAATTCCATGACACTGTTAGAAATATCGACCATGCTCTAAAATTTATAGAAATATCTGTAGGTTCTATAAAACCAAAGCAAAGAATTTTATAAAACTGGGAATTCAAAAAATATTACGAATGGAATACAAATATTCAACGTGTATCAACATTATCATCATCATCTTTTAGTTATAACAAACCAGAAACATTAGATATGAGATATGAGATACGTGTTTCCTCTTTCTTTTCTTCGGCCAAACTATCATGCATCCAGATACAACAAGTGAAACAAACAATGAGCAAGGACTTCTATCTCATAACAATTGTAGAAAAAATTGAGTTCAGCCGGTAAATTTTGTTATTCCTCTGTACTCTGTACAAAATAGTAGCCTTAAAAATAAATGTCAAGCACGTATCGTCCATCCAGAATCCAGAATCCAGAATGTGCAAGTAATGGGGGAAACAAAAGAAATTTGTTTACATTCTACACTCTGCGCAGTCATCTTCATATATTGACAAACATATTTGTATAAAATTTCACAGGATTTGAAAGCTCGATAAAAGTAAGCTCAAATGTTGTAAAACATGAATTATTCATGTTTTGCAACATTTGGTACAAAATACTTACACATGCAAATACACATGATAGTTGTGCAAAAATCAAAAATTGATTGAACCAAAATTAGATTGGAAAATAAAATTGAGGAAAAATCCGGAAAGGGACTAAAAACTAAAATCCTAGATACAGATATTTCAACCACTTTTGAATATCTGTACAAATATTAAAATAGTTTTTTTTTAAAAAAAAAAAAAAAAGATAGGATTTTGTCAAATAGCCAAATACATTTTACATTTTTGATTGAATTTGGAAGGATACGTGAAAAGTTTGTAACAAAAAAAGAGCTAGTACAACATTTTTTTCTTTGTACTTTCTTCGTCTAATTACCATTAAAAATAAAACCACGTTTGACAAAAGGTCATACTGACCTCAACTTAAGAGAAATGTTTATTATTTCATACACACATGCACTACCTTCTAGGTGAATTTCCCTCAATGTGTATCATATGGAAACGGAAGGTGGAACTATTTGCAATATGAAGTTTTGTGTAGTAAGTAGTAAATAGTAAATAGTAATTTAATCCCACGAAGAAAACTTTGATCTAGAATCAAAACCCAAACCAAGGCATACGCTTTTAGACGGACTGTTTTTTTTCTCAGTCTTTTTCACTACTCTTCCGTGGTTGTGGGTTTTCTGCTTCTTTCTCTTGAAACCTTTCACTTGTCTTTATTACTCTTTTATGACAAATGGGATCTCCTGATCTCAATCTCAATCTTGGGGTATCATTATTATTACTATTATTATTGCTTACTCAAAACATGTCTAAACCTTTCTATTAATATGTAGTATACCATATACCATATCATTTTTACTATAACTCTTGTACCTACTTCAGTGATCCATCTATCCATCTATCTATCCATATATTCATCTGTCTATCCATCTACTCGTTGTATTTTTTATCGAAAAATTCTCCATGAAGTGAAAGTGAAAGTGGCATCAACAAAAAAAAGAAGAACCTGGCAGACCATTTTCCAAGAGCAAGTCTGACACCAGGGAAAAAAGAAAATAGGAAGTAGACGATATAAAGGATCACTTGGATCTGCAGACACAAGACTCAAGACTCAAGTTTCCAGCATCCAGAATCTAGTATCTACAATCTATAATCTACAGTACTGAGACTACAGAGACTACACGATCAAAAAAGAGGATGAAGAAGAAAAATGTAGTGAAAAATTCAGGATGTATTCTTCCTTCTCTTCGATCCTGTAACTAATAATACAGATATGTACTTGACTGTTCAGTGCTCAACATTCATGTTCAATGTTCGCAGTGTATGTATTGGGAAAATGTTGAGACTTGAGACTTGAGAATTGAGGATTCAGTCTTGAGGCAGGATAGGAATACATCTCAAATATACGAATAGATTGTGAAGGTACCATATGCGCGCGTCTGTCTAGTGTCTAGTATCTAGTGTCTAGGTTCTAGGTTCTTTGTGTTTGTGTATTTTTACCTCGACGTTTATGGTTTATGACGGTCTATATCATATTCATATAATATCATATCGTGCCGTTAACATAAGATCCCACAACTTGAAGCGACCTTTTCCTTTCCCATTCCTTCCTCATGGCACATTCGCTTTTTCCTCACATGATTTTCCAAAGGTTTTCTTAAAGATATATGATATCGTACATCGTATATCGATAGATGAATAAGTCGATAGAAAGGCATATGTAGATATCCAAGATAGATAAAAGATAGATAGATAGATAGATGGATTGACAATACGCTCAAAAAACACTCAATATTCTCCATGTAAAAGATGCCATGAAGTTTATTTATATACATTGTGAATAGGTCAAAATGCTCTTTTCCTCTTCTTTTTCTCTACCAATTTCAATTTCTCCCGCCTTTTCTTCTATCTCTCTCTATCACACTCAATTTGCTGTTTTTTCTGGTAAAAAAACACACACACAAGAATCATGAAAGTTGAACCTTGATTCAAACATGAATGCATTTTGTACTTAATAGTTTTTCGTATGGTGAGAAAAAACTGAAACTGCATTGAGATTTTGGTATTAGCATTGTTGAGACTTTACAAAAGTATTTTACAATTTACGAGCCACAAAAGGAAACCAAAGAAATCAAGGACTCAAGAATCGAGAATCGAGAGTTGAGGAATCAAATATAGTGATACCTTTGTTTCTTTAATAAAATAATGCTCAGCATGAAAAAATTGGAAAAGAAGGGTAAAAGAAAAGAAAAGATAGGAAAGCTACATGAAAAGATAAATGTAAACTCAAACTCAATTTACGAGGTTCTACTCACAAGAATTCAACTCGCTGTACCAAGATTCCTTGAGCACAGAATAATACAGAATACCCTAAGCAACCATATTGAAAGTCAACTTTGGCAAGGAAAAGTATCCATAGATAAGAAAAAAATGGGACACGCAATATGTACAAATGTAGTTTTTTACAATGTATGCGAGATGCGAGTACAAGTTTGAGGTGATGTAGTGCAGCGTGTCTGTTAGAACAAAAACCTGGAAAGAAAAAACTTTTTCACATCTAAGTTTCATGTATGTATTGGAACACAATACTGAGTTCATGGAAAATTCCAACATCCGACTTATTTGTTGTAGTCAGGAGACCAAATGAAAAAAAACAAACAAATTTACCTGAAATGCAGCCGAGTCAACCAAATAAATAAATGCAAGAGTCTTTTGTCTTTTGTATTTCTTTTTAAACCATTATTTTATGACTAAACTCAACTTGAAAAAGTTAAGTAATATAGTAACGCTTTAGTTTTGTCTTTTGTCGTTTGTCGAAGACTGGAAATTCACAAGAATATCCACATTTGCTGTGTATAAAATTAAATAGTGTTTATGCGAGATGGATAATTGGATAAATTTTCAGTTTTGTATTTTGTATTCGAAGTTGAGTCTCGAGGTAACAGCTATTATTTTCTTGCTATTTAAATTTATGCTCCATTTTTTTTAAAAAAAAAAATCCTAATTACCCTGTCCTGTCCTGTTCTAGGATCTGGAGTGGAAAGTATTCAGAGAAAAATGACATATAATACCCAAGATAATTGCTCATTAGGCATGATGTAAAAAGGGGGATGAATTAATGACAGACTCAAAACAGAAAACGGGAGCTCGTAAAAGATAGTAAAACATTTAGTCTTGAGTATTCAGTATTTTCAGTATTTTTTATTTAGCTATTAAACAGTTTTATGCCTATTTTTAGGTAAGAATCAACCCAGCCTCGTCATTATTATTATTATTATTATTATTATCATCATCATCATCACCGTCTTCAATCTTGTAGATAATATTGTTGTTGTTTCCCCTGATCGTCATCTAACATCCAACATCTAACATCTGAATGAATTATTAGGACTGTTTACTGTTTATATCTCATCTTTCACACAATTACTTAGTAAAAATAAGATAGAGGCTGTAGGCAAACTACCTTTCTCCTCTTCTTCTTGAGATCTCTTGTGGATGTTTTATCTTCAATGTACGCTCATTTTACATTGTAGATTCTAGATTGTAGATTCTGGATGTAGGATGTGCAATGTAGGATATAGAATGTGGAATATTAATGTTATTGAGCGAACAAGTCTGGACATAAACGGGAAATGACAGAAATTAATGGAGTTTGTTGTTGTATCTTTTCCTACTCCATGTCCACAGTCTCCAGTCTACAGTCTCCAGTCTTGAGCATCAATAAGCCTTTCCACTAAAGTTAAAGCGCTGGTGCTACTGCTGGTGTTGCTGCTGCCATGTGCGTGAAAATTAATGGTACACTAGGTAATAATGGCAATGATAAACAGGTTTACAAATAGCTATTACATACACAGCAACCGCTATTAATCTCATATAATTTCTCTCCCTTTTCACTGCGGTGCGGTGCTACTTGAGCTATTAAATTTCTCTAGGTGAATGAATGAATGAAGGAAGGAATTGGGAAATGGATGAAAATATGATAAGTGTAATATATAACGAGAATGAGCTACTTGCTTTCTCCATTCAAATTCCCAGCTTCGACTTGAGAAAACAACAAAACAACAAGGGAGTAGGGAATTTCAATCAAATTGAGAATAGGAATGACTCATTTCCTTGGGCGTTTACACAGTAAACACCCGTCCATATTCATTCACAAACACATTATGATATTGTTTTCCCACTCTCTTTATCGCTGTGCTTTTCCTCCCTCCCTCTTTCTTCTTCTTAAACTGTTCATGTCTTGAATCTAGAGTCTCATGTCTTGACATATTGTATTTGTATTTGTATTTTCTCCTGCCTCCGCCGTTACCATTATCATTTTCAGTTTTCCTCTCTTGTTTTAATCTCGTCTTATTTATGTACAGTAATTTAGCATATGGAAGATGGAAGATGGGACTGACCCAAACCGTACCTTTTACCTCTTCCATTTGCTGCAAAGTATCTACTAGTCACATTATTCCGATAATTCTAAATGTTAATGGTTTTTTGAACAATTAATGTTCACAATTGACGTTCGTCGTGAGGCGTATGGCAATTAACCAGAGCTATTCATATTTATATTTCATATTCAATTTTTAATACACAGGTAAATAATTCAAGTTGTACTTGTTCCGTACACTCTCAGTATTTTTCATTTTTTTGGAGCATCGTTCCTATAGTTATAACATGGAGATGCTCCAAAAAAAGACCTTTTACGATGCTCTTTACTTAGAGTGTAATACCCAATATTTCTCAAGAAAACATGTTCAATGTTCAATGCTCAATTTTCAATGTTCAGCCTTCGTCGTTGTATGTCTGAATTTTAAATGATCATGCCTTATTGATGGTTCTGGGTTCTCTGGCACTGTGGATTTCGTGCTGTAGCTTTTTCCACAAGAGCACGATCATTCCTCCTCTCATTATCGTTTTCAATTTAAAATTCCAGATGAGTTCCATGTTCCATTACTCTATATGCTAGAAAAGTAGAGTACAACTATACAGTTCAGTTCAGTTCAGTTCAGTTGAGAGCTCACTCCAACTAAGTAAAAAAATGTACATTTGATACAACCAGTCTCCAAAAACGAAAATGAAAATGGAAAAGGAAATAGAAATCCAAGTTCCGAGTTGTCCAGCTCAGCCCAGCCCAGCCGTTTGGGGAACGAGAAACAATCATGGGGGAAGAAAGAAAAATATTTATTGGATAAAAAAAACCCAAACAGAACTGAACTGAGCTGGAACTCCAACTACAAACCAACTACAAACAAGTACAACCAGATGAAATTGGAATGAAACTGGAAAGTGGAAACTGGAGCAGAATGAGTAAAAGAAGGCACAAGAAATTCACGTACTCATGTCCACTGACAGCAACCCAATTCCTTGTTCACAGACTCCTTGTACAGTGTACAGTGTACAGTTTACAGTTTACACTGTGCAATGTACAAGATCTTAGATCGTCCATTATAAGTAGTGGAAAGTGGAAACTGGAAACATTCACAAATTCTAAAAGTCAACGTACATGGAAACAGGTAGAATATCAAACGACTCACAACCAGCATCAATATCAATATCAATATCCGTATCAGTATCACTATACATTATACATAGCAATACCAATACCAATGCCGATTTGAACAGAACAGAACACAAGTCAAGTATTCAGTAGTTGAAGTTGGACTTGGACTTGGAGTTGAGAGTTGAGAGAAGCTTACGAATTCAAAGTATGGATCATGTTCTTATAATAAATATTGGTTTACGACGGAGAAAGTCAGAGAAAGTGAGGGTAAGTAAGATGAAGATGAAGATGAAGATGGAAATGGAGAACCAGAGGAAAAACGAGAGGAAAATCTAGAGAGAGAGAAATGGAGAGAGAGCAGGAGGGAGGGGAAGACTCGAGACAGGGATCAATGTAATGTGGTCAAAAAAATATGTACAAATGCGTCTATGGGGAACTGGAAAAGTAGTGGAGCAAGTAGGAATTTTCAACTGTGTTGGGACGAAACACATTTGTTTTATGTCTTCATCCTGGCTCCAACTTGTACTCGTTACTCTTGCTCTTGCTCTTTCTCGTATACTGATACTCATGCTGATGCTGATGCTGACTCTAAATTTAAACTCTGACTTTGGCTATAGTTCCATTTCTAACTTCAATTCCAGCTCTAGCTTCAGCTCCAGTTGTAACATTGGCTCACTTTCATCTCTTTCTTTCTTCACTCGGTTCTCTTCTGTTCTGTTCTGGTCTAGATTCTACATTCTAGACTCTAGACTCTAGATTCTAGATTCTAGATTCTAAATTCTAAACTCTGTACTGAATTTCAGTGTACCCAAAGGTCTGTCTTATGTTTTGTAGCTTTAGCCCAGCTCGATGCTCTTCCAATCTTACACTCTCAACTCTTGAAACTTAAAAGTCCAACTATACTTTTCCCTATTTTTTCCACTCTTCACTCTCCACTGTACAACTATACAACTCTACAACTATTCAACTATCGACTCTGACTTTCCCCTTGCGCCAAACACTGAATAAAAAGTAGAGTGTACAGTGTACAGTGTACAATTTACTATTGCACTCGAATTATATCGTAATCGTATATTATCATGGATTACACACTCCACACATTCCACATAACGTGAAACGTGTAACGTGTAACACACACAACGATAGATGTACATATGATGTAAAAATATATGGGATTTGTATAGTTGTGTATAAAAATCATGCTTAGGTTTACAAGTACGCCGTATTGGTTTTGGTATTCTTATTCTCATTCGCATTCGTATAATATCTTTCAGGTTCTTTTTTTTTTACTTGGGAGTGTATTGTCATTATTTTAACACGTACAATGTACAACGTAAATGGATGGAAAAGTGAAACCCATGTAGACATAAAAAAACCTCCCGAGTTGTAAATAGATATTTCTATACCTTACCAACTGCACATGTACAATGTACAATGTACACTTGCGAAGAGATAGATATATATAGTCTTTTCCATGCATTTTTCATGACCAGGAGCAAAGTACATACTTTTCCACTAGTGGCGGTTGGTTAATGGAATAAAATATGGGACACCTCATGTATCATACGCGGAGACAGGAAAGCACACATACACAGAGAGAGAGAAAGAGAGAAAGAGAGAAAGAGACAGACAGGCAGACAGACATAGAGACACAGAGACATGGAGACGATCAAATAGACATGACTTGCGTCAGGATGGTAATTGGAAGTTTTGGTGACTTTATTTGCCTTCTTTTATTTTATTCTAGTATTTTTTTTACCTTCCTTTACCTTTGTGCCTCCACAAAGTTTGCACTGCATTAGGTATAATGTATAAAGTATAAAGTCTAAAGTAGATGCATGTGAGCTTTAAAATTTGGTTGTGAAGGGGAAAATGTTGACAAACAGATGTTGTGGAGAGAAGAGAGACAAAATTCAAAAAGTCCTTTTTGAAAAAAAAAAAATAATATTATTGTTTGCAAAACAAACACCTTTTTTTCTCATTAAATTATATTTTGTTGAGGTTTCCAAAGTTTATACCCACTCTCCCAACTCACAACAAACAACTAACAGGAAATCCAAACAAGGGCGAAAGGAAGAAAAGTTGAAAACACTGTACGCTGTACACTGTACACTGTACACTATATATTGTACATTGTACATTGTAAACTGAACAAAAATTTCCTTGCCGAAAAAAGAAAAGTAAACTTTTTTTCATATCTTTTTCCCTACAACTTATTTTTCTTCATACCAGATGAAGGAAAGAGTAAATAAAATAGCGTACGGTTAAAGGTGTACAATACAAAATACAAAGTACAAAGTACACAGTACAGGAATATAAATATTAAAAGCAGGCTTATTCTTCTCTAGTATAATTTTGTATTTTTTACATGTGGATGTAGAACGTAGAATGTATACGGTAGATTGTGGAATCTGGAGCCTAGAGTCTAGAGTCAAACCATACTTAGAAATTTAAATAGATGGCCTACGGGAAAAAATTCTCTAGACAATTTTTCCTTATTACAGATTAATTTTCCATACATATTTCTGTCTTCTTCATCCTCCGTTTCCTCTTATTATTTTATAAAAAAAATTCCCTCATTTTCCACAGTCCTACCCACCTTTCTCAGAAACAAAATGTACAATGTACATATCAAACTGTAGCAGAATAATATACATGGAAAATAAAAGCCTGTTTTTTTTATTCCATCCAAGAATTTTGCATGTACATAAATAGAGAAACAAAATGAGGAAACTACAAACTCCTGTACGTGGAAAAAAATTAGTTACATAACATCTTGTCCTTTTTTTCTTCCCTTCTTTTTTATTGTACAAAAAGTGTCCAGGGACGAGAAAGGAAAACACTTGACTTGAGCATTGAGCGTTGAGCATTGAAAAAGTAGCTACACTGTAGGTACATAGTATAGAATAGTATACACATGCTAATTTGAATTGCGAACTCAACTCAGCTCAAGTAGTGCCAGAGAATTTTGACATTGAAGTTTGAACTACTACTGTGTGAGGCAAATTTATTAGCAGACTACTAAATTTTCTACAGCATCTACATTATACAGATCTGTGTACATTATACATGCGTATGTAAGTGTAGGAACAATAAACAGGCTTAGATGGCTTTGAAACTGTCCATGTTGATGTAGATTGTACATGTAGATTGTAGATTGTAGATGTATTCCTCCTCAGCTTATTTTTTAACAGACTAGGATGAAGAAGGCAAAGTATATACATAATGCTGAAAGAAAGTCCATGAGTAGCTTGATCAATTTCCATAAAATGACTATACTATGATGATGAAGAGAAAAAACAAATTAGGAACAAAGTATATTATAAATGTGCAGATCGCAAAACATTGCTGGAACAACACCAGATTCAAGAAGGAAAATTTGTAAGAAGTAAAAAGATGGGAATATCTTTTGTAACAAAAGGATGGAGGAGGAAAGTATTGAAAAAGTTTTTGTTCCTGATGGGCCTATTTTTATCTTATTCGTACAACAGCTTCCCATTTTCAGTTTCCTCTACATTTCCCTTAGTTTTCTCCATTAAAAACATATGATGAGGATCCAGTCTAATACATTTCTCCCACCTTTCTACAGTCTACAGTAACAACAATAATATGCAAGATACTAATACTAATAGTAATAGTACCGACTTGTACTGAACTGTATTCTGCTGTATTGGAGTAAACGAAAGCAAGAGGAATTTCAATCGGATGCCCAATCTAATGTCACTTGTGTCCCTTGTTTATTTTTGTACTGGCTCAACTTTTACTTTTAATTGAAAACGTTCAAAATTTTTCAAATTTTTGAAAACTTGTGCACTGTGCACAGTTTTCCCTGGCATTTTTTCCTTTAGTAGTTTTGAGTCTTTTTTATTAGTTCAATAATATTAAAAAGTTTATGGAATTTGGTTCAGTGTGTTTGTTTTTGTATTTGTATTTGCTGATCCTGTATCTTTTACCAAGAAAATATAGGATCTCTTACAGCGTCTATGGTAAAGCTACGCATGAGCCATATACCATATATGATGTTATTATCTTTCTTTTTCTTAATATTACTAGTTTATTTTTTCTATTATTTTTGAAGAAAAAAAATGCCTCAGCTTTAGATGTTGGATGGTTTTGAATAAGTTAGACAAAAATATAGTGGAACGTAATGAGTTTATTCATCCATAATTCATTTCCTTCCCTCCTTTTACAAAGGAACAAGGGAAGAACCATGTTGGGAAAGAAAACCAAGAAGAAAAAGAATGCACCATGACCAAAACCCAGTGAAATGAGGAATAAAGTACAGTACAGTATAGAGTTTAGAGTTTAGAGTGTAGGCGGTAGGGAAGTTGATGGAATTACATTTTGTATGGAATGGGAGCATGGAAGTTCCCATCTCACATCTCCCAGTTCCCAGCTCTCCCAGCTTTCTTAGCTCTTAGCTCCATGTATAAAACGAAAGGATGATGATAGTGGGAGAAAGTAAGCGGATTTACTACTACTTTCTTATAAACTTGCATGTGCATGGCATCCTCACTTCCTACAGGAAGAAGATGAAAAGGAGAAAACTGCACCATTGACCAACCAAAAAAGCCAAAGAGACAACGAACCCAGAAACGTGTTCAAAGGACGGACGGACGAACAAGCAACAACAGGCTTTCCCCTTTTCCTCCTCTTGTCTTACCGGAACAATGAGAGAAAAGAGGGGAAAAAGGATGCAGCCATGAGACCAAAACCACCAACTCCAACTCCAACTTTGAAAAGGAACACGTTAAAACCTCTTAGGTCTCAATGGTCTTTTGTCCTTCTTCCTACTTTTTCTCCAGACTTATCCTCCCAGTTTTCTCCCTTTTCTTCACCATTACATTATCCAAGTGAAAGTCACGACTAAAGTAAATCCCTAAATATTCGCAGTCCCATTGGCGTTGGTACTACCTACCCTATATGGTTACCGAACATATACCATATCACACACATGTACTTTTGTATCTATTATCTATGTATACATAGATAATAGATACAAAATACGTGGATCAACATGGAAAAAAGAAAAAAAAGTATCTGGGTTGAACGCATCCCGTATCCCACGCAACAAAACTTTCTCCGGTGCTTCTCCTACCTTTTTACAGTGAGTCATTTGTTTACGGATCTTTTTTTTTAGTTTCCCCTTTGTTTTACATAGGACGTTTTGGTTCTTTGTCTTGGCTTGTTGGTGTGACCACTTCCGCTCATTTTCATTGTTAAACAAGATGAGCCCGATTCAATTCACATCCTGTTGCTGTTTCTGTTTCTGGTTTCTGTATTGTGTTGTGTTTTGGTGGTGTGGTTTTGGTCACAGCTGTTTCTTTAATCTTTCCTTTCTATCCCTCTGTTTTATCTTTTGTCTTTCGGCTTTCCATTTACATTTACAATATTTCTTAAATAGTGGACAGAAAATATGTAACCAAGGCACACGCCCTTTCTCATATATCCTATTTTCCTTACTTTTTATATCTCTTTATTAGAATTTCTAATTGCTTTCCAAATATGTTTTTGTTCAATGAATGTTTTAATGTTATTTGACCTTTTTGATTTTACCCGTTTTATCTATCTTAATTGGACAAAACTACTTTTTAAAATGTAGTTCATTGAATACCTTTGAATTTCAAAGCCAGAGTAGCAACCTCTTTAAACTCTAGATTCTTGCTCAAATTCCATAGCATCAAGCTAGATTTTGTAGGGTTTTTCAGGAAAACTTGGAAATAGTACAGGCACTTAAAATTTGGATAGTGAGTGAAAGCTGGAAGGAAATTGGTATGGAGTATGGAGTATGGAAAATGGTTTTTGCCTCCTTCTTCTTCTTCTTGTTTAAGGAGGACGAAGAAAGTGGAGATGAAAAGGCGTGGGAGTAAAATTGGATATGAAAGAAATATATGTGACATTTATTAATGCTTTTGCAATATGACTCCTCTCATTTTCCAAATATACGACAATGTACAATGTACATTGTACACTATAGCACGGTTTTCATGCAAGCCTCGGCTGTGGATTGGGGATAAAGATTTTAGACAAGGAGATAGCTTGCTGTAGCCGCACATGTTATACAGTATACAGTATTATTACACTTGATGCCTGGCGTACTAGGTTTTCCTCCTTTTTATAAAAGGAATAGTCTCTTCACCTTCTGGTCAGTCCCGGAAACCGACGTAAGCGTAACCGGTGTCATGCGACGTACAACATATAACATATATACAATATTTACGTGTATGTACAGAATGAGCCCGAGGAATCTTTTACATAAAAGATAGCTGCTCTATTATACATCTAGTTTAAATTTTAAATGCTTCATACTCTTTGTAAAAAATGGTACGCCTTTATTGAAAATATTACGCTGGAGCTCAAGTCTCAAGTCTTTCCAGCTGTTCGTGGGCATAACATATATTATATTACATTATAATATCTTATTACAAGATATAACCTTTCTTTATATTTTATACATGTAAATTGTACATAGGTTGACATGGTATGAATAAGGTTCAAATTGAAAGTATCTAGCATCTAGAATGTAGAATGTAGAAGCTACAAGTATCACCAAGCTTTTCTTTCGCTCGTCGTTTAAATGGCTTGCGTCTCTGATTTCAATTCCAATTCACCGAGAGACGTCTACGTCTACGACTACGTATTACGTATTACGTATGTCTGTCTGCATGTGTGTATGTAGTAATGTAGTATGTAGTATGTAGATTTACCATTCAGATCAAGATCTACATTTAGAATCTTGAATCCAAAATCCAAAATCCAAAACCTTGTTCCAATTTACAAGCCTTCTTCCTTTTCTTCCGCTCTTTTTGTTAACATTTTCAGAGAGTCATGACAAATTCTTCTATTTACCCCAGGGAATTTGATATAAAACTGTCTGTTTCCCTTTTATCATTTTTTCCCCTTCTTTCTCGACCACATGGTTTTTTTCTACATCTTTTCAGTACCACATACTACATGCTACATACTACATGCTACATATCTCACTGTTTTTTGGGGGATTGAATTCTCAAATAAAATTTGATTTCCACTTTTTTATCCAGTTTCTTTTCTTTCCTATCTATTTTGAATTTTCAAAGTGAAAGAAACCCAAAACTAAAAATACTGTAGACTGTAGATTGTACAATGTACATTTATTTATGACATACGAAGGAATATAAGGATATTTTTATTATTTTAGATACATGTGGATACCGCAGATATTTTGGATTTGGATTTGGATTTGGATTTCCAATGACGAGCACGCGGATATGGATGAATAAAAAGTTGATCATGTACTTGTACAAAATGTAAAATGTAAAAAATTGACAGCTGAGGACTAGCTTAGGGTTTGAATTCCACAACGGTAATGCTGAAAATTGACTTGTCTTCCTTGAACATTGAACAATCCTGCTCAGTTCAGTTCAGTTCAGTTCAGTTCAGTTCAGTTCAGAATATAATACGGAAAAACTACGTAAACTATAGAAAAAAATGCTCAAATTTCATATGCATGTAAAACAAAAAGTATCCAGGATCCAGGATCCAAGGGAGCCAATTTTCTGTATTCTAAATTTCTTTATTTACATAAATAAGACTGAGAAAATCCATCTAGGATATTTGTACCGTCTACTGCTTACTGTCTACTGTCTACGGACGAAAATAGAAATGTAAATGTAAATGAGATTGACGCTGGAACCTTTTCAGTCAGTGTTCTCATTTGTTATGCGTTATGCGTGTAACATACTGTCGCTACACTTAAATGCCATGCCAATTTCCCTCCTTCCCAATTTTTGTACTCGTATTTATGTTCGTATTTGTATTCTTATTCATGCATGTAGTTCACATCTGTGACTGTCTTTGTTTGCTCAATGCTCAAGTCTCAAAGCTCAAGTCTCCTCCTAAGCCTGTAGCCTTCCCCTTTCCCGTCTCACTCCTCTTCACTACATCAGTCGTTCTGTTAATGAACTCCGTGAGGAGAAAATGACGAGTTGATGCTGATTCTACTTCTGATGCTTCACTGACTGCTCCGTACTCATTCCTCACTCCTCAGGAGGAGACAAATGAAAGATGTGGAAAGGAAGAGAGGAAGAGACAAGAGGAACGAGGAAAATTGAATAAGATGAGAAAAAACGGAATGAAAGATGATGGCACGACGCAGAGAGAAAGAGAGAGAGAAAGAGACGGCAATGGAGAAAAAAGGAGAAAATCAGGACAATGTGGAGAGTGCACTCTATGGAATTGCAGTAGTGGATCAAGGAAAATAAAACAACTATAAGTGAGAGAACATATGAGGAAGTATGTATGAACGTATGAGGCTATTGAGACGGGAGAAAGGAGACAGAAAGAGAAAGTCTTCCAACTCAAATACAGATTCACATTGTACATTGTACAGTGAACGATATTATATGCAGGAGGAAGCGCATATGAGTTGAGAAGTCATCTTGAGTCTAGAGTCTTGGATCTTGGATCTTGGATCTTGGATCTCGAGTCTTGAGTCTTGAGGCTTGCGTCTACAGAATGACGACAGACTAAGCGAAAAAATACAAAATACAGTACAAGTCCAAAACATACAAAACCTGCTTCTATTTTGTCCCTTGCCAGACCATAGCGAACCAGAGAACAATATTCCATCATTCCTCGTTCCAGTGTTTCCATATCCTCTCTCCCTTTTTTTCCATCCATGAGAAATGAATGGAATAAAGATATCTAGACAGAAAAATAAGGCAGTGTGCCAAGGAATTTTCAACCTCTTGTATCCACAATGTACTGTAATATACAACGTACAATGTAAGATGTACATTGTACATTGTACATTCTTCATTTATGTTTAATGAAAGCCAGCACCAGGACCAACAGAAACGCTAACGCCAAAGCCAAAACCAAAACCAAAGACAAGCCAACACTCCAGTAGCCAAAGTCAGTGCCCACATCTGGAATCTCAAGTATCTAAAAATCCTTACTATCTTTACACGATACAGAGGAATCTCTCCATGTACAATGTACAATGTACAGTGTAGTTGTACATTGTACATGATCTTACATTATTAAATCTTATACATAGATGTGAATTATGTGAATTCTGTCCTCTACATATGTGTAAAGTGCAGCATTAGAATCTCGCGAAGATTTGAACAAGCTTCTCTACCACTACAACCACCATTGGTACTGGAAATACTGGATATAAACTGAAGGAGATGAAAAAAAAAGAGTAAATTCACGCTGAGGAAAAAATTTTCAAGGGAAAAAAGAATGAGGATTTTTCGTTTTTGGAAAAATAAAAGATGAAAACATGTTCATTCTACAGAATTACTCTGCTCTCTCTTCTTTCTCTTCTTCCCTTTGTTTCTCTGTGTAATATGTAATATGTAGTCTTTGGAGATGAGGAAATTGAAGATGTACAAAAATCGCAGTTGGGACTATCCTCATCTCACAATCCCATGTCCATGGTAACATACACATTACACATAATATAGCCATAGTAAGCGTATACTGTGTATAGTATAAAGCTATAGCAACCATTCAAAACTAAAGGCAGAATCCTTTCTTTTGTCTTGTTCTTTATCCCTTTTTTCCTCTGTATATTAGTTTAGGGTTTATTATCCAGCACATATTTTAAAGTCTGGGAAGAGCACAAAGGGGAAGGATATATGGGGCAGAGTCCACTCGAATAGAGACTAGATTCCCATTTGATACCACTTTCTCCTTCTCTCAAGTCAAATTGAATCAAAATAAGAAATAAAAGGAGAGAGGGCACAGGGACGAGACACAACTTTATTGTAAAGATGTACAATCTACAATCTACAATGACCATGTACAATGTACAGTGTACAGTGTACAAGAATGAAAAGTTGGTAAAAAGATTTTCTTTCTTCTTTGTCTTTGTGCTTGTACTTGTACTTTACTCTTGTGCAAGTGTGCACGTAGACAACCTTTGATATAGTATGAAGTTCTGTACAGAAATCAAGTTCCACATGCCTAAAGTAAATTCATGTACAGTGTACAGTACTAAAGTACAGTCTACATATACAGTTAAACATATTTTTGAAGGGAAGAGAAAATTTTAAACACCAATGACTCAACTCCATAGTTTTACTCTTACGATATATCAACTTTGACCGCAGAGTACAAGATATAAAATGTACAGTTTAAAAACTACACGCTTTGAGTAAAATGGTAAAGTATACAGTGTACAGTGTACATCAAGAGGAAAATTTCATCCTCGTGAAATAAATGCATTTAGCCTACTTGTACATTTTTATGCGGTGGAGTGTGAGGCTTTTTACCTTGTTCCTTTAATATTTTCACTCTTCAACTAACTATGATTTCATTCAAAATTTTCATGTGTTTCTGTGTCTGTTTCGTTTTTCGATTTTTGACTGACTTGTGTCTGCTGTAAAAAAGCTAACGCCCAACAAATATCACACACACACAAAGACATATAAAACACGTGCATGACGGTACATACTTTCATGTGAAAAGTAGACCCAAAAGCTTGCGAACATTTTTCACTCAGGGAAAGGAAAGGAATAACGAAGGAAACATACAACTCTCCATAGTAGTAGTGGTCGTAGTAGTTGTAGTTTTCAATCTAGTTAGTTTTTTTATCCCTAGTTTTTTTACCTAGTTTTTTTTATTTTACTTTCACCTAGCTCTAAAATTTTCGTGACTTTTCCTCCAAGTTTCTACGTGCCATTTTCCTCTTCCTGGACTTGGTGTACAGTGTACATAGTTTAAACTTAGCCTCTGTTTCCTCATGTTCAACTGTATGCACTGTTCTGTAGTATATATAGTGTAGTGTAGTAGTGTAATGTAGAGTAGAGGAGTGTAGCAGGAATGTTTAGTATTCAGTGTTCAATGTTAAGGTATTCTGAGGGCGTCTGCCGTTAGCCGTTCTTCTTCTTTTTTTCCAAGTTCTGGTTTCTGAGTTTCTGGTTTTTGGTTTGTAGTTTCTAGTTTCTGGTGTCTTGCTCTTGTTCTCTATCAATAAATCTATGAATTCACATACAAGGGGAATTCATGGGCTTGTAAGTTGACTTAAGTGCAATTTTTCTATTTTATCCGCTTTCCCACTTTTCTCCCATTATATGTATTGAATACAGAATACAGAGTAAAGAGTACAGAAGACATCATACATAATTCAGCTCAGTGGAAAGAGAACATGTGATACAGAGTACAGAGAACAGAGTACAGAAACTAGAGAAAGAGAGAAAGAAGTGAAATTTAGGTTTGGGGTATGAAAGGAATATTTGGAGAAGAATCTAGAGTAGGCGCCCCTCCTCTTGTTTCTACTTTTTCATCCATATCGTACATTTTGATCTCTAAAGATGGTCATGGACATGAAGATGGGTGGCGGGTAGCGAGTAATGGATAATGGATAAGTGCGGCATGTGTGTGTTGTGTGGCTGTAGGTTAGCACATGACATGCTTCGCTTAACTTAAGCTTGCCCTGACGCTTCATTCTTGATGCTTCATTCTTGATTCTTGATGCTTGGTGCTTGGTGCTTGGTGCATCAAAATGATGATAAAAACGTATCAAATTATTTTAGAGTGGAATGAATTTGATTGAGTTTAAATTTTCCATGTACAAGTCTTTCCGCATACCATGAAATTTCAACTCCTTTTACCCACTTACTTATGTTATCATTTTTTCGTTGGCAAAGAAACCATGTATCATGGATTTTTATGTACGTTTTACACTTGATAGTTTGCAACTTTTACATTCTACATTCTACCCAAGTGTGAACGAATTTTCAATTTATAGATTAAAAAGTCGAGTGTCTACGAGTCTAAGAATAAGATTTCCAGTTTCCCGTTTTATTTTATTTGGCTGCCCACATTCATTTTCACACATTTTGACGGATATTAAATTGATATTTTTGAAATTTAAAAATCATCCGATTTGCATCAAATAGACAGTACAAACTTTCACAACATGTCACTAGACGTTAATTCTTTTATAAATTGAGTGAAATTCCTGTGAGTCGGAAAAATATTTCCTATTTTTGACAAGAGCAAATACAAAATATTTAATTGGTATTTCCATCAAATCTACAGGTCTTTTTAATTTTTTCACATCAAATTTAGACCTACATCAAAATTTCAGTTTTCCAGCCTTTGCCGCAAAATTTAACCCACATTTCAACATTAAGCAGCATATTTGTATAAGTAAAAATGATTCTACATCTGCATACTTGTGTAAATCTGTAGAAAATAAATCGTATAACAAAGAACTGAAAAGAAAATTGCGGGTCAGTTTAAGATATTTCTAAAGGATTGAGCTTTTGCTAGAAAATAGACTTATTATGTAGAAAAAATAAAACTACCGTGTGGCATCTGGCTGTAACAGACTTTTTTCTTGTGCAAAAGTACCTACATAAGACAAAAACGCATGGAGGAGCTGCACATGGACGTTGTGTTTTGTATTGAGTTATTTATATGGTTGTCGACCATGTTGTGTCATACACAGAGAAAATTGGGTGAAAATTGCACACGACCTACAAGATGAAACTCGTTCTATGAACAGTGAACAGTGAACAGTGAACAGTCTACTGTGTACTGTGTACCTTGTGTGAAATTGTCAACGGTTGCGGAATTGGCTGTGTATTGTCTCCTGTCTACCATCTACCATCCACATGGTACAGCGGACAATCTACAATCTACAATCCACACAAAAAAAGCTGTGGAAAGCAAAAGGTTGAAGCCCACCACATTATACGATATGGACATGTTCGTAATGTGTACTGTGTACTGTGTGCTGTGTACTGAGTACTGAGCAGAGCTGCACAATTCATAAATCATCACTTTTTTCATTTGACACTCGACAGGAATTCAGTGGAAAGTTTTGTACTTGGTGGAAGAAAGGAGAGAGTAGAAAGTAGAAAGTAGAAAGGGAAAGTAGATTTGATAGAAACAGGAATAGAAATAAAACTACAAAGTGGTACAAGTCCATGATGAAAAACGTAATAGGAGAAATGTTGCGAAACTGAGAAGAAAAGTCCTACTTTACTCTTTACTCTGCAGTGAGGAAAGGAAATAAATGGTACAAGCTAAATTTTTTAGTACATATTGTGTCACCTCAGACTCGGACTGAAATTTGTTTTTATAAAAAAATTGTAATTTTCAAACTAGATGAAGAAATATCATGGTACGTCATCACTGTATTTGAAATATTTATACCTTGGATATTACACCTGTTACAAAAAAAATGAAGATTTGTCAATTCTACTGTACACTGTCGGTTTTGCAATCTCTGGGACTTGTGCCCTTCTTTATTTTTTTTTACTTCTGACCGTTGTTCAAACTAAACCAACTACTACGCAGAATATAGAAGGTAAAAAGATTGTAGAGGATACCGGTCAAAATTCCAAGTACAAAGTACAACCAAAAGTTCAAAGAAAAGGTTGCCCAGAGCAAGAATTGTATGTATAAGGATTCAACATAAGATGACCATTGACCATCAACTATCATCTGTACAATATACAGTATACACTATTTGACTTTGGAGCAGAAAAGAACAAAGAATCATCTGAAAGGGAAAAACGATAGCTGGAAGCTAAGTGAGATCAATTTTAGGAAAAGCAAACAAACAATACACCTCATACTTTTATTTTGTGTTACTTTGACTGAAAAACTGTAAGTTGGAAATTTAATTAAAGCTTGACCATCGTCATTCAAAATGTGTATGTCAAATGTCAAACTACAGACAGATGTTTAAAATCAATTAATGTTTTTGTGTAATTCAGCAAAGCTTGAGGATTTAAAACTGTTTATTAAAAAACAAGCTGATAACAATTTCAATGCCAAATATACATGGAAATTCTCCCATTTCAACAAAACTCCGGTAAATGGCATTGTGCATTGTACATTGTACATAATTTTGACAGGAGAGAGGAAATACGATACAGGAGCAAAGACAAAAGGGTGAGTGTTCCGTGCTCACTGTTCATGAATATGAATAAGAAAGTTAAACGAGGAGGAACGGAAACGGAGACAAGGTTCCATATTTCAGGTTTTCTCCTTAGTTATTTCTTATGTCACTGAATGCAAAACAAAGTAGCATATTTTTTCTTAGTATAATATTTGTTTAGACTTTTTACAAAGTTTGAAAATGCGCGTGCTAAATATGTTTATATATTTATGTATACAGCACAATTGGCACTGTTACTGTTATGTATTTAGTATTTAGCCGCAGGTCATTATTTTCTGGTTAAATGCAAGTATATAATAACATTTTTCTGACAACTGTTCTGTTTTCTATAGTGAATAGAAATTTTTGCCTCTACGCTTGTTAAGAAATGGTGGTAAAGTTAATGTGAATCTTTACATATTGTTTGTTATATCTTATATGTTAGAAAGTATTGTGTACTGTAATGTTTTTGATGTTGATGTTAATGTATGATGTATGATGTTAATATGACAGAGCTGAAAGTAAAAGTATGATATCGTATATCGTATGTATGATGTAGGATATAGGATATAGAAAACTATGGAACTAGGCTAGAAAAAAAAGAAGAAGGAAGATGAGAAAAAGTAAAAGTAAAACTTACGTTGTGAGCTGCATCTCCTGATGATGTTCTCCAGAAAAGTATTCTGAGGAGCAACTAATCCTCTCCTTCCTCCAGGCATTGTGATGATGATAAAATCAACTTAGATCTTGTGCACACACATTTTCGCCTCCAACTCCTTGGGAGGTATACTACCTACACCTATATAGGTGTTCCTTCTCTGACACAGCAGAGACTTTCACTCTGCCACAACTTCAACTTCCTCACCACCACAAGGAACAAGGATTCGAGGATTCCAAGAGCCGAAGAGGATACGAGGATCTCACTATTTTATTTTCGTTCTTCTCCACTGAAACAGATAACAGATGATGATGGTTATGACTATGTCGATGTCGATGTCGATGATTCCAATACCAATCCAATCTGATGCGGTTGCTGCTGCTGCTGATGATGATGATGATGAGAGAAAACTTTTTTTTTCTCTATCTATCAATCTATCTATCTATCTTGTCCGCTTTTCGGCAAGTCGAGAAACAAACTCCGACCACCAAGTTAAAGATAAAAATGATCAAGATATCTAACTATGATTATGATTAAGGTTAAGGTTATGGTTATAGCTATGATAAAATGGGTAACAATATTTTTCCTTTCTTCCTTTTCTTGTTGTTGCTGTTATTTTTTACAAATGTTGAAAAAAGTAAATTGCCAACTCTTTTTTTTATCGATATTACAGTGATTATGGGGGTTTATCTTTATCTTTTTTAAACGTTCCTTTCTTTTGTCTTTTGTTATCTTTTTTTATTCCATTTCAAATCTCATTCTGTTCAGTTTCACATTTTATTGGAACTTTGATAATCCGTTTGGTATTTGGTATTTGGTAATGACTATTTTGTAGCCTTTCTTCTTGTATGTGTAATGTATACTACGACTAAAGCTATAGTAATAATAATAATAATAGTATAAGAAAGAAGAGGAGTAAAGGACGAGTAAATATTGTACGATATTCCGATATCGATATCGATGAATGCTTTGGTGCTTTCTTAATATAGGTAAAATGTAACTTTGTTACTCGTTACTCGTTACTCCTATCATCGAAGAATCATTGGGGTTTTGCTGTTGTCGTACTTGTTTTATTTTCTTTGTTACTGTTGAAGAGTTGTTGATGTGAAGAGTTGATAAAAAAGTATAACACTGTGAGCGTCATTCCAACTCCAACGTGGAATATACAAATACGATATTTAATGTCACTCTCTCACAAATACAATATACAGATAGACGTGGACATGGACATTGACACTCACGCACATGATAAACACTATTTTGACTATTGACTATAGATACACTTATAATTTTTTAATTCCTCCGTCTCCTTCTCCTACACACAAAAACACACCTTTAAACAATAATAATGAAGGCAAAGGCAACGGCGACGGTGAGGGCCAGGACAAAAAGAATACACAAGAATACCACACCAAAAAGACGAGGACAAAGACAAACAATCTCCTCAATTATTCATCAATCACATTACCAAACCTCAATTTTCTTTTCACTGGTGACTTGAGACCAAATAGAACAAACCAGTAGTGAAAGTAAGTATAATCAGAATTCGAATACGAATACGATTACGAATACCAATAAGAAATAGACTTATACACGAAGAGTAAGAAATGGAAGGGAAACTAAAAAGTAAAAAGTGTTTATTTATTATTATAAAACAAATTGACAGGATTAATCCGTCTTTGTATTAAAATGTACAGTCCAATCACAACTTTTTAAAAACACCACTCATGTAAGTAAATAGTTCGCAAAGGTCTTTTAACTTGTCCATCCCATTACATCACACAAACACATGTTTTTCTGTTCCTCATCCAAAGAAGGAAAGATGGAGAAATGATTGAGTTGAGTTGAGTTGAAACTAGTTTGATTTACTCGCAGTTCTCAGTTCTCAGTTTATCATCAACATCATGTCCATTAGTATTATTTGACAAATACTTGTATTTCAACAGTACCACTAATAATAATACTAGTAATAATAATAATAGCAAGTGATGAAAACAGCTTTGGTTCGTGGTCAAACTGATTTACCAATTTTGGGTCTTTGATGGAGAGAGGAGAGTACATGTGTACATCTGTTCATCTGTATTATAAAACTACTTCAAAGCACTTGGTGGTGATGATGATGATGATGTATTGTATCCTTTTATAGAACTGCAGTGGAAATATTGACTGATTGTGAGTGAGTGAATGAGTGAGTGGAGTTTCATTGAATTTATACGTCTATAATATTGACATGTGTCTGGCTTGGGAAATTGTCAACCTGGACAACTGTCAACTGCTCTGTGTCTCAGCTGTGGACGCTGGATGTTCGCTGCTGGGTATTAGATTCTGGATTCTGCAACTCGATAAATGGAGAGAGATGTAAACTCCAAATGGAATCAGCGAGCAGGCGAGCGAGTCTAGATTCTAGAGTCTAGATTCTAGGATCAAGAGAAACGCGTGAACGAGTGTAATCAAAAGGTAGACGAGAAGAGTATAAGAGCGAGGCGAACGTGTCACGTTACATACTAGAGAGATTTTATCTGTATCTCTGTATCTTGTACCCTTTGTATATTTGAAATGAAGAGCTGGTCTTCTCTTTCACAATTCACTAGCAATACGAATACGAATACCAATACAAATTCACAGGTATAAAGCTGCACTGAAAAATATTTCACAGTGGTGGAAACTCTATATATTTTGGAAATTCCTGGATTATAGAATGTAGAAAGGATTAAATGTTACATGTATATATTTATATATATACTGTCTGTCTTTTTCTCACTCACAGGGTAATTCACTGGAAACTGGGCAAATTTATAAAGGGACACACGGGTAAATTTCCAATCCAATCCAATCCAAATCCAACACTTTTGTTCTCAAAATAAAGTGGAGCAGAATGAATGAAAGGGTGGAATTTAATTCACAATTTTAAATTTTTTGAGCGAATTTTTTGCACCCTGGAATTTTTCAAGGACGAGATTCAATTTTATGTCACAGGTATCTTCTATCTTCTTTCCAGTATTTATTAGATACAATCTCAAGAAGGAAAACTAGAAAAGTAGTGCATGTATCAGAACTAGTAGTAATAATAATGATAAAGTAAAGATGATGTGTAAGTTGATATTCTGGGACTAGAGTACTTTCCAAAAATCAGATTAAGATTTAAATGTAGGTCGAGCGTCCTTTGTCTCTTACTGTCTTTCTTGTTGTCTTTACAAATTTCCTTTTCCTTTCTTCCTTCAACACTAGTACTATTATGTTTCTTGTAATTTTTTTCACTTTTGATCCCTCTCATGTACGCACCCATAATTCATAATGCAGAAACTGGAAATATATTCACTGTAAAATTGAACAGGAATTACTTTTATTTGTATTATTATTATTATTACTTTTATAAAGATGGGAACAATAATAATGAAACGAGTCACTCATGTTGATGTTGATATTGGTATTGATAAAATTTCAATTTCACAGAACAAAGTAACTGCACAAATGATTAACGTCCCTGGGTTCATGCACTATACACTATTCACATTTGTAGTAATAAAAGTGTAGTAGGCAATTATAATTTTAATTGTAGTTGTAATAACTGAGAGTACTTTGAACATTGAATATAATTCAAGCTTCCCGTTCTTGTTTATTACACTGCTGCTTCAATAAGTTGTTTTGTTCCTCTTGTTGTTTTAGTACTTGGTTGAGCTGGACCGAGTTAGTTTTATCATCCGTGATCATGGTATTCCATTTTAGAGGAGCATCGTGTTCACTTGAATTGAGACTTGGAAATGGAATTTTAGTGAACAGATCACAATTTGAGGCCATTCCGACCGACCGATAAAAACGGATAAAAACGGATGCGTTATCTCATGTATTTATGTATCTATGTTCTACACTAAAATGACCATTCACCATTCAACATTCACCATTCATATGGACACAGATTTAGATTCAGATCCTGATCACACACTGCACATTCATGTATTGCACCAAAAATACACGCACAAGACACAACTCCAAATCCAAATCCAAGTCCAACTTCAGATTCAGTTTCAGAGTCGACTGCAAATCGTTTCCTTTTTACTCTCTTCCCTTTTCTATCTATCCTTCATGCAGTTTGATTCCGTTCCATCCGTCTTTGTCTTGATCTCCTTTTGGTTTTTTCCCTATTTCTGTCCTTCTTACTTTCTTTCTTTCTCTCCTTCTCTTTCTCTAGTTGATGACTTGTGGGTCGTCTTTTTCCTTTTTTTATTGTTATTCTATTTCATCTAGTTTTTTGTTCGTCTTTTCTTTCCTCTAACTTCTAACATTTGGGATTCTCCGCATATGACTTTTTTTTGGTATGCTTCAGTCAATAGTCCTGTAGCACTTATTCCAAGTCCAAGTCCAAGTCTGAATCCGAATAAGAAGAGCTGCCTCAGTTTCCTCGTCTATGTCTATGTCTATGTCTCTCCGTCTCCGTCCTTGTCGTTTTCCCTCTACAATTTCGAGTCCTCACCGGATGGACAAGGGGAAAGGAAGAAGAAGACGAAGAAGAAGTTGGAGTACAGAAAAACACATGTACACATGTACGAGTTGGAGTATGATGCATATACATAAAGAGTGGAAGAGGGAGAGAGAGACAGAACAACTGACAGGATGAAGCTGAGAGATAACTCGTTCCCTTTCTCTTTCTTGTCCCGTCCCTGTAGTTTTTTTTGTCTCCTGCTTCTTTGCTTCTTATTTTCCTCCACTCCTTTCCCTCTTTCTCCAGTACAGTCAACCGGCTCTTACTTTTTTTCTTGTCCGTCTTAATACTCCACTTGGAAATGTCTTTGTCTCCCTTGGACTGGTCTCTTCTGGTCTCTTCTGGTGGACCAGACTGTGTGCAGTCGATATACTTGATTCCAGTGGACCAGACTCAATTCCGTCCTCCTTACTCCTTCTTGTACTTGTACTGTTGTATTATATTGGGATGTATCTGCCAAAAAAAAGAGAAAAATATTCCCTTATTACAAGTTAATCGGATACACATTGTGCACACATGGAAAATAATAATAATAGGAATAACGGTCCACGTAATAATAAAATACAGTGTACAGTGTACAATCTACAATGTACGTTACACGATATACAATACAGAATACAGAATACACAGTATTATACCACATGGAAAAGTGCATGTAGGCTTGTATCAAGTATAGTATACCAATAGCAATACCAATAGCAATGTACCAATGCCAACACTAATGTAATCCTTCCTCCGTCCTCTTTCTTTCCTTCTCTCTTCCCTAGAACCCAGAACCTAGACTCTAGACTCTAGAATTGTATAGCAAGTGCATACTGCATGTTCTTTGTGGTTTAATCGATATTGACATGGACATAACGTATGAAATGAAATGTGTGTCATAAAAATAATAATAACAAAAAGTACACAGATACGTGGTATTTTATACTGGATACTGGAGACTGGAGACTGGATACTGGTTGAAAGTAAGTAAGAAAGTAAGAAAGAAGGAATAATATTATAATAATTCACTGTATTTAATGCTGTAGTAGTTAATGGGTCAAAGTTAGTAATATTCAAGTTAGTATTTACTGCTGATTCCTATTAATATAAAGTATAAAATATAAAATACAAAATACAGCTGCAGCGCAAGAGTATGTTTTGACTTTTACACATTTGTACAAGGAAATGAGACATTGAATTGAATTGAATAGTCTAATCATATTCAATACGTGTAGTGTGTAATGTGTAGATGGTAAATGGTAAATGGATACATTTATAAATGCATTGTGTGTAAATAGTATATACAGTTAGAAATTAGCCTCAAATAGTAAGATGAACATGTATAAAAGTTTTTTTTGTTATAGCCTATAGCTTATTATACACACCAGTACACATTACACATGTGTGCAGATGGATGAATGAATGTCCATTGTAAATGTGTGTGTCGTGTATTGTACTGTACTGTGATATTGTGATATCAAATGGGCAGAAGATTGTACTTTGTAAATGTAAATGTTTATGTGTATAATGTATAATGTATAGTATGTAGTATGTAGTATGTACTATGTAGTACATGGTACACAGTGAATAATACTGTAATGCTGCAGAATGCAGACTGAATGGGTCCAACTTGATGTAATGTAATGTCGTGTGTAATGGCATGTCAGTCGTTTTGTATAGTGGAAAAATTGCATACAACTTTTTTTCCTCCATTTCCCATTTTCCTAGTTTCCCTCTCTCTCTCTCTCTCTCTCTCTCTCTTCCCTCTTTCACCATCCAAATAAATAAAATACACGGACAAGAACATGGGCCATGTACAATGTAGAATGTACATTGTACATTGTAGATTTTACATTGTATATTGTACATTATGCATGTTCCATGTTCCATGTTCATTTTACACAGTTTGCACAGTTTCACCCGGTCCATTCACTTTTTTTTATTCCACCGAGAGTTGTATTCATGTTATGTTATAGGACATAATTGCGATATAAATGGAGATTGAAGAGAGAGCGAAAACTTGGGACAATGAAGCGAGTGAGCAAAGGAGAAGTGAGCATTGAACAGACAAGGAGCAACAGCAACAGCAACAGCAAGAACAAAAACAAGAACAAAAACAAAAACAAGGGCAGGAGCATGAACTTTCAACCAGTAACCAGTAACCAGTCGTGTACCATAATCCAAGTACCAAGTACTATCTGTATGTACTTTGTACCACGGAATACTGGAGAAGACATTAGGTCCATATGGGAATGTCCTTTTAAATTTCAGATTTTATATGGCACTTGTCTGATAAATGCAGTGCATTTCATTCAAAATTGTCCAAGTTTACTGTCCCAATTTCATTATTCCAACGCATCTTCTTGAGTTCTTGAGCAACCCAAAGTCAACTGAGAGGATGTATAGAATATAGAATACAGAATATCTGCAATCTACCATCTACACTTAAGAATGAAATGAGATGAAATGATGCAGTTAATTTTTTCAACTTTGATATAAAAAAGTAGAAGGGAAATGTGTGTACAACGTACAACGTACAATGTATTTTCCATGTACGTTTTAAATGTGAGTAAAATTCTAGACTGTAGAGTTTTACAGAATTTTACCCTCGTCTTTGTACTCTGTCCTCTGTATTTGAGTTTGTACTTTGTCTTGTACTTGGTTCAGTGTTATGAGTTTTGAGTATGTGTGTGAAAATCCATTTGAAAAGCACACTTTTGACTAAGATTATAAATGTGTGTGTGAGTGTGTCGTTTCAGTGCTTCAATTTTCTCCTTTGGCTTGTTGACAAAAAGGATTTATTCTCTTGTTCTAGGTCTTCAACTCACATTTACATTCACAAGATCTATCCAAAAAAGAAGAAACGAAGACGCACACGAAGAAAAAGAAGAAGAAGTCTCTACCTCTTTGTTCTGCCTGTCTACTGTCTAGTGTCTACTGCCTACGTAAATAGGTACACATACATGACTCCTTCTTTTTTTGAAGATAATTGGATTCATTAGACTTTAAAGTAATGGGTGACAAGAGGAGCAATCAATTTTGACTTGGGCTTTTTAATTACAAAAAGCGGCAATGAAAAGACAAAAGACAAAAGACAAAAGACAAAGTAGAGGACGATGGAGAATGGAGGATCGGAACGAAAGATACACACACAAACACACACACAGTCCAATTCGTCTTTGCCTAATTTAAAAACGTGAACGGAAACGGGAAAGGATACACGCATCATGTCTACGGTCTACGGTCTACAATCTACAATTTACCATCTACAGAACAGACAAGTTTCTCGGACAGATTCAAATTCAAAGTCAAATAAAATCTCATCCAATATTTGCTCTTTAGTGTTTCATCAAATTCCTCCACTTTTTCATATGTGTCCCACTTATCTGAACAATAATAATGAAGTGCCACTCTTCTTCTTCTTGTTCCATTTTACACTGCATCATTTAGTTTCACCATTCAGTGCATTTACTACACACATTTAGTTTTACAAATTGGGAATACACTGGATTTTGATGCATATTATTTCCACTACGAATGGAATGGTTCTTTTACATCACATTACATTAACTTTCATTCATTATATTGTTTTTTCAAGCTCATTAACATGGTTGTTTTAGTCGTGAACCAGGAAAACAGAACAGTGCAGAATTTTTAACTTGTGAGTTTGGAGTCAGGAGTCAGGAGTAAAGAAGTATGTTGTTTGTGACTGTGCAAAATACAAATTCGACATGTAAGAAATTGGGAAAATGAGGAAAAGAAGAAGAAAAGAAAAGCTAGAAAAGAACCAAAGGTTATAAAATGAATGAAAATTATATCCACAAAAAAAAGAAGGAAAAAGAATAAGGTCGGAGAAAAATAAATGAAATGGAGAAAAGAATAGTTAAAAGAACAGGGAAAGAGAAAAAGGAAAAAAAGGAGAAATCGAGAGAATTTTTACCGGCACCGGAATGCGCAGATTCTCGCCGCATTCCAGTAAATTCAAAGATGTAAATGCTTCACAACTTTGACTTAAGAGTTAAGACTATAGAAGTGCTGAACTCCAAACTCCAAACTCAAGACTCAAGACTCGAGACTCAAATCTAAAGACTAGAGAATAGAGGCTTTTAGCACTGAAAAATCCTCACACTTGAATTCCTTCTTTTCTTTTACACGTATTCAAGAATCTAGATTCTATAGCTTTCCTTTTTATTTTATTTGCTCTCTTTCATTTGTTTTAATTTCCATGTATATTTTGCACGCTATATGCATTGTTCTCTAAATTTTGGACTTTTGACTTTAGACTTTGAACAACTGCTGTCAAGTATTTTTCCACCGTTTATTATATTTCCCATATCTCGGTCAAATCACAATTAAATTTTGAGAATTTTTCTCACAGAATATTCACAAGAATAAACTATTTTGCTCTACTTTACTCCACAGTAAAAATGTATAAAGTATAAGTATAAAGTAATGTTCGTGTGCTGTGTCTGTATGTGTTTATACGTGTTTATGTGGAACAGTACAGAGTACAGAGTAGAGTGTAGCAACACGAAAAAGTGTTGGATAAAAATTTAATATTGATTGAATGCACATATGCTTTGCTTTTGTATATTGGGATTGGGTTTGGGCATTGGTATTTCTTTTTCCATTTTCATTTCCATCATTATTTGCACTTGTACTTGCATTTGTAGTAGTACTTGTATTGTATTGTATTGTACTGTATTGTATTGACATTGGTACATTTTATTGATATTTTATCATGTTCCCTCTCATGGACTCGTTTTCCCCCATCAAACTTTAGTGAAATTGCAAAATTTTATCTTTCCATTTTCGGTTATTGACTTTTATTCTGAGCTCACCTCTTTTTCATAGTATCACTTGACACAATTCACAGTACACTTTAAATATTAGATTGTTTTAGTGCAAAAAAACTTTTTTTTGCCCACTTCAATCGATAGTTGATATTTGATAGTTGATAAACAATTAAAAAAACAGAGGGTCAAGAATCCACCATCAAAACATGGTAATCCAATCCACTAGTATTATAGATGGATCAATTATGTATTCACTTGTTTTCAATCCAGGAAAAAACACTGTGGTCACAATCACAACACGTCACACAAGAATGCTTTTTTTCACCAAAAAACAGACACTCAAACTGCAAAAAATGCAGAATGGAAATAAATAATGAAAAAAATGACGGTGGTAATAATATTATATATTAATATTATAGAACTATCCGTCCTTTTCCTGTTCGGTTTCTTGTAATTCCAATATTCCAATTCCAATTCCAGGAACGAGGACGATGAGGAAGAAAACAAATGTTCCTGTACGTATCTGGCTATGTGAATGATGGTGGAAACCTCACCTCAAGTGTCCCACGATGGTTGGAACAAGACTGACGGGCACGGAGAGGAAAATCGGCATTCGGTGGGCATTGGAACAAACTCTTCAGTTTTACCGTTTTCGTTTTTGGTTTCGGTTTCCTTCTCCTTGCCGTTGCCGTTTCTGTTGCCGTTTCTGTTTCTGTTCCCGTTCCCGTTCCCTAGTCTCATTGCTTTCACTCCAGCTTGCTTTACTTTCTTTCTTTCTGTCTTTCTGTCTTTCTTTACCCTAGTTTGTCTACATCCAGTCAGAGGGAAAAGGGTTTCCTTTGCATTCATCCAGTTGAGTAGAGAAAAAACGTAGAACCGTAGAGAGTAGAGAGACGAGGGCAGAAGTATTAGCTCTACACAAAGTATACAGTAGGTAGAACATTGGATCAGAGCATAGCATGTCTTAGCTATACACACACGTTATACAATATACATTATACATTATATATACATCACATTCAGGATTTTACATACATGAGGGAAAAGAGAAGAGGGAAAGAAGGAGAAAGCAGCAGTAGCAGTAGGAGTACGAGTTGGTTGGATATAGCATAATGCCTACGCCAGCAGTTGACCTGCGCTCTTCTCTAAACATTTACAGTCCTTACCACTTGCAGCAGCAATAGTGGAATACTGAAATACTGGAATAGTCGAATGCTTTTTCCCATTTATGTATTATGTATAATGTAGTTTCCAGTTTGGAGCGACCCTACTTAGATATTTTCTCCATTTCTATCCTTTTCTCTTTTCTCTGCTCTCCATTCTCCATTCTACATTCTACATTCTCCATTCTATACACTTGAATTGGTATCGTATGAATGTATATTATTCTCATCGTATTTCACTCTCAACTCGAATACTTGCACTATCATTACTACTGTACTGTAGTACTCTATTTCTCTAGTACAAGTACAAGTACCAGTACCAGTGCCAGTGCCAGTACTCGTTTTCCTACTGCTACTCAACCCAACTGAACTCTCCTCTCACACTTGAATTTATGTACAAGAAAAACCAATGAGAGAAATAGTGAAATAGTCCTGGTGTGGTATGGTATGGGTTGGTGTGCTCTTGTCTACTCTTCCAAAGTGTATCGTGTACAGGAGACTAAAGAGTAGACTCTGTTGTTATGTTATGTTATATTGGGTTGTATGTTGTGTGGTTCAAGTTGCAAATGTGTAGCATACCAACCACCCGACCAACCAGCCAAACTACCATGATGGTAGTAGTAATAATAATAGTAATAGTAATACTGTGTTACAGTTACTATACATAAAACATGCAACATACTATAGTACAGAGTACAGTATGATGAGTATGTTCGTAGTTCATAGTTTGTAGGTTGTAGTTTGTATGTACGTGTGTACTTGTGTACTTTTGTATGTATACATATAAATATAAATACATGTACATGTAGGGTAATAGGTACACGGTACACACACTACACACACGCGGACTCAAATGAAGGAAATCTTTTGAAACACGGAATTTATCTAGTTAGCTCAACAGAATAGCTCGTCAGAATACAAAATTCCAAAGTATTCCCTTCCTGTGACCAGTAGTGTTTGTATGGTACATGGTATATGTATGGCATCGCGTCGTGTGGAGTATGGAGTATGGAGTATGGGCAGAGATAGCTGTATTTATTTCATGTACAGTTTTCCCAACTTTCCCCATACAGTCTATACAGTCTAGAGTCTACATATTATAACAATGAGGTTTCATAGTCAAAACATGCAGTACTACACATTAGACATTACAAGTACTTACAGTATATAGAATACAAGTATATTAGATAATATGGTATATAATTTGTATTTTTATACTTACTCAAATTTGTGATGGTAGACAGTAGTAGTTATTGCAAGTAAAATATGTGTGGTGTGTAAGGTATCTCCTTAGCTTTGTATATATGCATCCAAGTATACATTTAACACGCATTCACATGATAAACCTGGAGTCTCGAGTGTTTCACGGCTTCTGTCTGTCTCCTATCTCAAATACTTACATAAAAACACACATTCTCTGTGTCTATGAATTTATTATATTCTTCTTTCTAGCCGTAGCGCAGCTATAGTTCTATACTTTAAGCTTATGCAACTCATTTACATATACATATACAGTAATATACCACACACGTAGAAATTATCCAGAATCTAGAATTCAGAATCTAGATTGAGGGTCTCCCTCCAGTCTACAACTCTACACTTGTGTTGACTGTTGGACTAATTAACTATATCAAATATCAATATGATAACTTGTCTTCACAAAACATTGTACATTGTACTCACTAGATACAACTAGACTTTATGTCTAAACTAAGGCAGCCTTTTTGTCAAGAAGGGTCAAATTTACACCACCACGATTAATTAAATGCATCCTTATCAAAACAAAACAGAAAAATATAGTACATTTGATTCATGGGCAGTATAAACACTAAATATTAAATATATAGGTACTCTCCACACTATAGTATTTTTATCCAGGTGTCATTTCAGTTTAATACAGTAAGTATTTTTAAACAGCTGCTTTTCTTTTTTCATTGACAATTGACAAGCCAACGTGTAAAATATAGCTTTCTAATAATTGATAATTGTAATTGCCCTCGTAACCCCCATGTTCAAAATCAATACATACAAAAAAAACCTGGAATAATTCCACGTAATGTCAAAACTTGTTTTATTTCTGAATGCGTGTGACTGGTAAATCGTGTTATTCATTATTCATAGTTTTTACAACCGTAATATTTTGGGGGTATGATTTGTAGTATAATATTAGACGGTGTAGATTGTAGATGTAATAATAAAAAGAAAAGCTTTGTATACTTGTATATTCCTTTCATGTCAAATTTAGTTACATGCTTCATCTAAATAAGTATCAATGGGTGATGGGTGATGTGCAGACCAAGAAACCAAGTCATTAATAATTATGTAATATTATGGGAAAAGGTAATAACAGGAAGATGGGAGAGAAGAGAAGTGTAGAGCTTAGGTAGTGAGAATAGAAATGTAGAGAGTGAAAAGTAAAGAGCATAGAGAAAGAGAGAGAGTGAGTGAGAGAGTGAGAGAGTGAGAGACAACAGACAATTGGAAGAAAGGAGGAGCGCATGAATATATTGATATGTACGGTGTACAATGTACAATGTGCATGAAGAATGAAGAGTGGTAGAGAGAAAGAGAGAGGTGTGCAATTTTATTCCATACAGCACACATTATTCCGGTATTTTGCACAAAATTGTGTTTTCAATTCTCAATTCCTTGCACTCCCTCACTCACTCACACACTCCCAAACTAACACAGACAGTCAGTTTACCTTTCCCCCTTTGTCCTTCTCTATATGTTCTATGCTCTGTGCTCTATACTGTATGCTGTATAGAATCTATGTATATAGTATATAGGATAAAGGTGCATGGTGAAGCCAGGGCTTTTAAATATGTACATGTTTATTACATATTGAATACTTTATGTGTATTGAGCATGCATTCGTTAGAGAGAATAGAGAATAGGATTAAGGTATAGAAAAGGTCCTGCTTGTACAACAACATTAAAATTCTGTGTATATGGTTCTAGCATCTACCATCTAACACCATCACCTTTTATAAACTACCCTATATCTCTACATTATACATTATACATTCGGCATACTCTGTGTATTTTCTACAGTTTATATTTTACATTTTACATTACAAGTATCAATCGAAAGAAGGAAGTTTCGTCGCTTTCCTTTTCCTTTTTCCCTTCTCTGCCTCGTTGTCGTTGTCGTTGTCGTTCTCGTCGATGTCTATGTCGTTCTTGTTCTCAGTCACATTCTCGTTGCCGTTGTCATCTTCGTAAATGGAGCTCAACTCCCTTACCTTCCTTGTATAGACTACAGACTAGAGACTTTATACCGTATAGATTGTGTGTATTGCAGAATGTAGAATGTAGACTCAAGACTCAAGCGAGAGAAAAGGAAAGAGAGAGAGACGAAGCAGTGAGGAAATCGAGTGACTATGAGGTGAGTGCAAAAAATAAAAGAAAAGAGTATATCTTGTATTATACAGACGACTTTCTTTTCCTCCTGTCCTTTCTCTGTCTCTGTCTCTGTCTCTCTTTCTCTCTGTCTTTTGCTATCCTATTCTTGGGAAAGGAACAAACCCAGCAATGTTATGTTTGATGTGATGCACACAGCTCATGAAACTAAATCTACCTAAATGTTTCAAAGGAACCAAGGAAGGAGGGGGAACGTGCGAGTGAGTGAGTGAGTGAAAGGAAAGGAAAGGGAAATGTCGAGAATGTATCTGTACAATGAAAATGTATACAGTATACAGTATATTGTACACAATGGCTCATAGTACAATACATATAGAACAGAATATCTGTGTATTGTATATTGTACATTGTACATAGTTCAGCTTGATGTCGTCATATGCTCACCTTTTCTTTTCTTTCCTATCCCTTTTACCTTCTTCCTCCGTACGGCTTTTACTCTTTCTCCACTACTTTTTGTCCTCCATCCTCTATTTTCTCTTAAAGAGGAGTATGAAAACAAGAGGTGTACTTTTTACTTTGTACGTTGTAGGTTTTACGTTGTACGCTGTAAGTTGTATCGTCTCAAACCCAGGCTACGACATAATATGCACAATAGTTTGAGAGTACAATACACAGTATAGAAAGTTTAAAAGTATGAGGAGCAGAAAAGAGGTATACTGGATACTAGCTACATCCTCTGCATTCTGCACAGGAGTTGAGGAGGTAAAAATGAAGTGAAAAGCTCAGGTATTCTACCTCAGGTTCTCTGCCTGTCTTCCTCGTCTTCTTTTTCTTCTCCAGTTCTTCCAATATGAGTATTCAGTAGTCAGTAGTCAGTAGTCAGTGAGTGGTGAGTAGTGAGGGGAAACTACGAGCCTTAAAGGCACATCTACAAGACGATGAGAGGAACTTTAGTGCCACTGTGTGCTACCTATGGTTGTGTTGGCCAAATCATGCAAACCAAACATCCACATCCACATTCACATCCAAGCTGCTACGTTACGTTTTTCCTTCCTTCCGCCTCCTTGTCCATTTTCTCCTTCTCCGTCACAAACTTGAGACGAGAGAGATCTGAGACCTGCCTAATAACTCGACAAAGCACAGCCTATAACTTGGAAAGTCTGCTATTTTATACCTACTGCTTCTCCTTGTACAATGTGTACAATGTGTAGTACTGTGGAGTATGGACTCTTTGGAGTAGTGAAACTCTGTGGTCTGGTTTTATGCTGATGCCCACCCTATTATTATAAGTATTTTAAAGCTACTGTTTTCCAAATGTGTACTACATGCTCTTGTAGACTGTAGACTTTAGACTGTGCACTGTACTATGTACTATGTACAATGTACAATGTACAGTGAACGGCTACCGAATGCGAATGCGAATGAAACTGGAGAACAATACCATGTAGTAAGGTATTTACGAGCGGTGAAGTACAAAAGTACATGTAGAATGTAGAATGTAGAATAGGTAGAGGAAGAGGTAGAGGTATAAACTATGTATAAAGTAGAAACCTGCATATGCACGTATATAGTATAGACATGTACATAGATTTGCTTTTATTCTATAAATTTCTATGTACCACTTCAAAAGGTATAGATACATTGTACATTGTACAAGCTGTTCACGTTCAAACCCTTTACCTTTGTCTGTACAGTATGAAACTAGAAACTAGAAACGGTACAGCAAGGCATTGCATGCTATAGCACAGGCCAAACTAAACTAAACTATGACGTTACTTTGCTTACTTTGAAAATACTTTGACTCACCTGGAAAACTGTACTATTGTACTATAGCCCGGACAATGGAAGGAAATGGTATGGTGGTTGAACAAGAGGAATTCCTGAGTATACAGTATATGTACACACGAATTGCTTGTAATATATTACTGTCGTACCTAATATATTTTCTACAGACTACAGATTCCATATACACAGTGTACGATACACAGTGCGGTTAAATGCCAGTATTCTGTATTTCATATTAAAAGATTATAATACCATACCACATATACGTATATATCACATTATCACATGCATAGAAGATGTAAGATGTAATATATAAGGTCCACGGTCGTGCATAGTGGTCAAAGAAATGCAAAACTGTACTATAGAATATAGAATGAACCTGATTTGAAGAGAACCAAAAATAATGTAGATGCTTTGGGTAATTTTGATCAATAAATGAGAAAAAAATTAAAAACGCCCAGACAAAAGTTCTTAAGGTGAAAAAGCATTCTAATCGGCTAAGGGGCCACAAGTCAGTACGAAAGTCAAAGGTCGACTTTGCTTTAATGTGAATTTGCAAATATTTCGAGAAAATGTGATTTTGATACCGTCTAGTGTACACTGTACAGTCTAAACATTTTACTTGTTTCGTATCAACAATACTTTAATGGGAAGTAAAGGACAAGTATATGTTTGTGTGTTTGTATTCTTCTGCGTTGCTTTCAAGTCAGCTTTCTCCATAAACATTGATGTTAGCCTCTCTCACTTGAATAAATCCTTTGACCACAATAGAATTCAAACTCAAAGATGCGGGCAATCTGTTTGTTCTCCTCTGTCTATCTACTTGTCTACCTTTACTTTTACTTGTACTTGTACTTGTGCTCCTGCTTCTTCTTCTTCCACCCGCACTTTTGTACTCTACTGTTTTATTTAGCAATGGAAAGGAATTCCGTGCTTTGTGTTGTATTTTATGTGTAGTCCACCAAACAACGGTCTACAGTCTACATCCTACATTAGTTTGCAGGTTTTATATAGCAAGTAAAGACGCCCGCTACATGGCGGGATTAGGAAACTACTGCAATAATAGCTTTAGGCGGGGTTGGGTTTGGTAACATAACCCAACTAAACCTAACATATTTAAAAATTCCCCCGAATTGTAGTGGGCTTATCACTGTGGATTGAAGTTTTTAACAATTCAAATAAAATTTCATGATTCTGCCATTTTAAAATTTGTACTGTATTCTTACGAGTTTGAAATTTGGTACTTTTAAGTTGGACGATCTTTAGCAGTTTCAACACTTTCTTCTATCTTTATGCTTACATTGCCGTCTTTTTGGCTTGGTTTGGTCAATCCATTACGTTGTAAAGTGTAAAGCTTTTTGTATGTGTAATGTGCATGCTTATGAGCTCTCTACAACTTGTTGTTATTTCAATTTTTGCTGTCAAGTGATCTGGAAAATGTCAATGAATAAAAATTCTATTACAACTGACGCTTCCATTTACAGTTACATTCGATACCTCAAAATTTCCACTTAAGTCGAATTCAATTCTGCATTGCTGACTGCTACCTCTACGAAATTTTGTCTGGCTAATCTCACATTTCAAATAATAATTGTAGCGACACAAGTACACAAGTACTCAAGTACACACACAAAGTTCATCATCTTAAGTATACATAATAATAAAGTTAATATTCTTTTTACTCGTTGAATTTTTGTAACCAATATAAACCTACAATGTACTTTAAATAATGAGTATTGTATTCCAGACGGAAGATAAAACTCTGTAGTGAAAATGAGAAAAAACTACAGCTACACACAACACACAAGCTATTGTCTCATGTCTATTGTTAGAGAATTTACACAGTAGATTGACTCTGTACATGGAAAACGGAGGAGTGAGATGAATGGCCATTATATTCATCAGCAACGTACACAAAAAATAAAGCAAGTGTAGAATCTATAATGTATAATGCATAATGTAATGTATAGGAAGTATAGAAGGATGAATAAATCTACGTGTTATGTGTGTATTGTGTGTACCGGGATGAAAAGAATGAAAGGATGAGAAATAAAGAGAAAGTACTTTTTAAGAAGTGATAGACGGAGAAAGGAAATGGGAGGAGGACACAGGTGTTAGCTGCGTCAAGAGAAAGACATTTGAATCTACATCCAACATCCACAACAGTACAGCATCCCAAACCTCATCCATATCCAACAACTAACTGCCTATATACGGCAAATTTATGCATTTCTTTGATGGCATGTCTACTGAGTTCCTTGACAGGAAACTTAGACAGTAGATAGTAGACAGTAGCGGTATCTATCTAGCACTGGAACTAGTTTCCCCTCCAGTTCTTGCATTAGCTACACTCACTCTACACTCACTTTTTATTTCAAAAAGTATGCACCATGGTGTACTGGTCCACATCAACGTTTTCACAGTGTATAATTTTACAATGTACAATATACAGGGTTCCTCAGAAATAAACAAGATTTGACGGCTTTTTTCAATATTTCAAAGGTAAGCGTCAAGATTCAAAATATCAAAACTATTTAGATTGATACCGATTAAACGTGATATTTTGAACTCAGGATTTTCAATTTCAACTCGGATATTTTGGTTTTGTACCTTTGTAAATGTAAATATAATTTTTATAGAAAGTTTTGACAGCTCAACTTCTACATTTACAAGTATCCAAAGTCGTAAATTTCAATGCTCAACAGTTAAATTTATTGGCACGCAAGGACATGAAACAACATGTTTTTAAAATTTTGAAATTTTCAACTCCTTTGGTTCCAAGTTGCTGTCTTACAAAGAAAAAATACGCCATTGAATTGAAAATTTAAAGTTTATGAAAAACTGCCATATTATAAAAGGAAAAAAACACGTATTGTGGTTTTCAACTAAAAATAGGAAAACTTGTGGGGTTCAAGGTGTCAGATGAACCAGATAGGGATGTTAAAAACCTTTTTGCACCAAAAAAAAGTTTTTGTCTGTATTGTGGTCAAAAAGATGATGTTGACGAAACAATTTGCATATGCATTTACATATGTATACCTGTACACTGTACATTGTACATTGTACGTATGCGTATGCATGCAACACTAAATAAATGTTTTTGTACGAGAAAGGGCAAAAGTTGCCGTGTGTATGAACGTCATTTTTGTTTCTGTGAGAGTGGAATCCTGTTCATGAAAAACAAAAGTCTGTACATTGCACAGTCAAACTTTGACTGGATTTGTGCAATTTACAGTTCACATATATATCATGTATCATATAACATGTAACTCAGAATACAATGTGCAAGGCATAAAGTGTACACTACTGAACATCACGTAATATCAGGAATCACACGAGGATATCATAGGAAAAGTGTAGAATATGCTATGATTTCCAGATGCCCCATCAAATGTATACATTATACATTATACATATTGTGTCTCAAAAGTTTTGTTCTACCTGTACAATGTCTAATGTAAAGTGTACATATGTACAGTGTACAGTGAACATTGTACCAACTAAAATGGATACTGTATACTGTATACATAACAATGATAAAGGTAGTCAAACTCATAGCCATTTCACCATTTTCCAACTTCAACTTGAGCTCCAGTTCCAGCTCCACTTTCACTAGAGATATTTTCTTTCCATTTTCCCAGATGTAGAATGTAGATAGATAGATAGATGGATACTCCACCGTGGTGAACATAGGAAATAACAAGTATGTACAATGTACAATGTACATTGTACATTCTCACGTATCCTCAGACCTACCTGCTACCTGCCTAAGTACATATACCTACATATGACATTACAACGAGCACATTTCCTACCTGAGCTTCTCCCATACTCCACCTTTCCTACTCACTCTCTCTTCACTTCTTTCCTTCCTTTTCCCAATTTTTTCTTCTTTTTTACTTTCACTCTGTCCGTCCGTTTTCATTTCTTTTCTTGATACTCACTCTGTTTTTTTTTGTTCCCATTCTTTTTGTACTACTTTTCTCCAGCTGCATTATTCACGGAAGATAAGCCTCATTTCATCCAAATGGTACTTTTTCAAAAGGCTCCAACTCCAACTCCAACTCCGACTTCAATTCCAACTCAACTGAACTGAAATCCGCATGTAACACAAAACACAACGAGCCATGATCCATCCACACACATGCATATACGAATACCTAATACCGAATACACTTATTCATACCAAGGTACACAGTACACACATCACGCGTTTGAGGTATATTTCTATTCAACTACCTACCTTGATGATATACGTATACATACGTACGATCTATCCCTTTCTATTGTAACATGTAAGAGATATCATCTGGGGTGATAGAATAGGGGAAAGATGGACGTTTTTTGCGTATATACAGCATAAAGTATACAGTGTACAGACGTCTTTATGATACTATCACTTCCGACTCTAATCTAATGTTTTGAGACTCCCTCTCAAAATCACTTTATACCTTTCTCACCCGAAACAAACAGGAGTACCTACAACCAACATGTACAATGTACAGTGTACAGTATACATGCATGTATGTACGATATATGTTACAGCTCTGAGTACTTATACTTGGTGCTTAGTTTGATCCTGCACACACATGTGAACTTTCCTCTATAAATCCAGTTTCCCCGGGTTTTTTTTCCTGGTGCACACTGTGAGATTTATTACCTATGATCCTGATGAAATGGAAAGCGAAAAGGTTAATGAGAGGACTGAACTAGATGAATACACCTACTTACTTACTTACTATACAGTATACAGTATAGAGAATAGAAAATAGTATACTCTGTACAAGTGTAGCGTATAGTGGAAGTATTAAGTGCACCTACAACGTACAACATTGGACAGGATTGTACTTTGCACTTTGTGCATACAATGTGAAACATCTCATTTCCAATTCCCTTATTTTCAATGATGGTTCAATCATGATGTAAGTAGATTTACGGTGTAAAATTTCAAAATTATTACTGCTCCTGATAAGAAACTGCAAGAATGTTTTATTGAATGTGACTAGACAGTAGACACTAGATACTAGACACAGAACAGTGTTCTCAAATATGTATTTTGTATTTCGTGCTTTGGAAATATCCTGACCTGTCATTTCCTCTGGCTTTTACCTACAGCTTTGTGCTATGAAATGCACCGTAATTGCAAAATATGCATGTTATTGGTATTATGTATGTGGATGGAAATTTGGAAATTTAGAAATTTAGAAATATAGTGACAGTGACTGCACACGTGGAGTTCTTCAACGACGTTACATGTTTAATGTACAGAGAGTGATCTATGTATTGACTTTGGCATTTCTTGGAATTCTGACCGAGAGGAATACAAATTGATATTTTTAAAAGAGACAAAGTACCTCTCTACACACTACACACATGACCTATGCTCTATGCTGTACTCTTCCTCTTCTAGATATTACATAAATTATGCCCTGCTATCTTATACTGATACTCATGTTAATATTAATATTAATGTTAATGCTCATGATAATCCTAATGGTATGACAGAGATGTAACACTGCTCAAGAAATAAGTATCAACGCTGGACAGTAGACAGTATCCATCACTCAGCTGGTAAAAGATCCATTTCATGTACATCCACAATCCACAATCTACCATCTAATATCTAATATAGAATCTGCACTGAATTTTATAAAACATCCCATATGCCATTCAAAGTGTACAGTGTGCATTGTACATTGGACAGTATATGTTTTTGCAGTTTGCAGTTTGACGTAATGCACAGAGAGAGAGAGAGAGAGAGGGGAAAACTGGATACCAAATACAAGGCACAAGGATTTTTCTCTCCAGAGAATTGAAAGCAATTGGAGAAGAAGATTAAAATGCTACCATTTGGCATGTTATCCTATGGTATGGTATTGAATTTGGATTATAGAGAGAATTATACTTGGTAATCACCTTTCCTAATGGACTAATAGGTCCTCTCTCTTATCCACTCACAATCAGCTCAACTGGCAACTGGTAACTGGTAAACAGTATACATTGTACACTGTACAGTGTACAGCTTTGTATACCAGTGCAAACAACTTCTCTTGATACTGCAACTTAAATATTAGGTACTAGATACTAGACTTACTTTGCTAGAGGAATTATAAGACTTAAATAATATATTATATCACTTGAAATGTTTTCTTCATCTTGATCGACTAAAATTATGCATTGAATCATATCCCATTTCATGGGTCAATCCAATCCAGAGGAGCATAGATAAGAGATAAGAGCACAAGTGTGTTTTGTGTTTTGATATTGAAATTTCTTGGGAAAACATTTTTCTCAAATGAGATTAATAAATTTTTATTCCACCGCTGCAAAGGCTCCATATGAATACGAATATAAATACGAATACGAATACGACACAGGACAAATGTTTGTACATTGTGCATCGTACATTGTACAATGTACATGCAGATAGACATGTAAATCCATGGTGTTTGATGTGTGCAAAATGTATAAGTGATGAGATGGAGATATTACCACATTGAATTATTTGCTATTTACCGTATTTACTGTATACCGTATTTATTCCTCCTCCTCCTACTCCTCTTACTTCTCATCTCCATCCTCATTCTTATTCATTCTATTTCCCCCTTTCATCTTTCATCTAGCAGTTATTCCTTATTCGACGCAAATTCAATTCCAGCTATTACTAAATCTACAGTGTGCAATGTGCAATCCCTTTTTTTCCTACTCCTGCTTCTTTTTGGAAATTTTCATTCAAAGTAAATCCCAAACGTTCTGTATTTTTCCGAGCTGTAGTAAATAGAAGGGTGGAAAGATCAAAGGGGAAAAAATTACAACTAATTTTGTTATACTAGTAAATACTGTCGTATTAGCTCGAGTAGTTGGAATTGGAATTGGAATTTAAACACACATTTTCATAAGAAATCTAGAATGTACAATGTACATCCAAATTACATGAATTGATAAATGTTACTTTCATACCTGTCTCTTTCTACCTGTTTACTTTTACTTTAGAGAGTAGAGAGAGAAAAGACAAAGTATCAAAACTGAAAACTGATGAGATTTTTTGCTAGATGCAACTGAAAGAGTCAAAACCTAGATACATATATGTAACTTGAGTAGTTTTATGTACTTTTTTTTTTTCTTAGTATAGATACACGTAATCAGAATTTTAGGTTTAAAATGTTGTTTACTTTTTACTCTTTACCTGCTTCAACTTGTTAGTTAGCGTTCGTAAAATTGATCAATCAATAGTATTGACTTTCAATAATTGAATAACAATACTATTGACAATACTATTGCCGCCGCAATAGTTGAAAAAATATAAAGGAATTTGTCCATTTT